>CAESWR010000061.1:2053672-2068939 GCA_903171835.1 Mullus surmuletus | reverse complement strand
CCCCCCCAAAAACAAATGCAGTCCTCTGTGGCTTATTTGCATCCGTCATCACTGCCATGTGATCAACTTTGCATTGCCGCCTTTGTGTACTTTTGCTCAGTAATCTCAACTCCACTGCCTGCGAGAGGCTTGAATCCCATTGCCGGTGGAGCTGCTTACAACATGAGCTACTGAAAGGAACCGGCGTTACACTGTTTTAAGATTTTCCATGTGACTTAAAAAAACACAATAGAAATGCGTGTCAATATCTGATAATGAAAGCAGAAATGGTTTTGTCAGAGCCAAACTGTTACCCTGACTAGACGTGCTGTGGAGAGATGATGTGACTCCTGACCTCGCTTTGAATGATGGCTTTCAGTGGTAGTGGTCAGAAGTGAGTGTGGAGAGCATTTGGCAGGACGCCATCTGCATTCTGAAAGGCTTGTCCACTCTGATAAGTGGTGCTTCAGTTTCTAAACGTCATGTTGGAACACAAAGACACAGAGTGAGTCAAAACAGAAATAATGTCAGTAGGCAGAATTTACAAAGCAAGTTTGAATGCTTTTGTGAGTTGTTCTGATTTGGTATCACTCACAGATCTGCTTTGACAGACGAGTATTGTATTGAACTGTATTGTCGACAAGCCAAATCTGAATCCATGTTTTTTGTGTATTTTCCAGTATACCTTCAACGACCTGAGTGGGTCAGTGTCTCTGGCCTGGGTTGGAGACTCCACTGGGGTGAGTATTTGTATTTTTCCGTCTCTCTCAAGTGACATGAACACGTGGCTTTATCCGTAAGCTTTTATGTAAGTGGCAGAATCATCTGCCTGCACAGAGCCCTATGCATTCCGTAAAAAAAATCTTTCATATCAGATTCACATGCACATTAATAAATGATCCATGCTCCACTTTTTTCTCAAGCTGCACCTTTTTTTTTTCTTGACAGGTCATCCTGGCTTTGACAACTTTTCAGGTCCCCTTCTTCATGATCAGACTCGGCCAGTCCAAACTCTATCGAAGGTACCTCTTGCTGTTTTTTTCTGTTTACATGTTGTCTGCTCACCTTGATTTGCATGTAATTTGGCTCTGCCCTCTTGTCTGCCAGCGAGAACTATGGGAAATCTTTCCAGGATGTCACCAACCTTATCAACAACACCTTCATCAGATCAGAGTTTGGCATTGCTATAGGCCCCGAGAACTCTGGGAAAGTGAGTCTAGTCCTGAAAACACTTCAGCGTGTAAATCCATCAAAGAGCGTTTAGTACCATATCATGTTTTCTGGCTCCATCATTTTGAAATGTGGCTTGCAGGTGATCCTGACCGGCGAGGTGTCTGGAGGCCACGAGTCTCGGATCTTTGTCTCTGATGACTTTGGAAAGAGTTTCACCCACCGGGACCTGCCCTTCAACCCCCTGATGCAGATTATGTTCAACCCTGAGAATTCCAATGTGCTGCTCGTTCTCAGTAATAATGTAAGTGAAATTTAAGAGCCATATTTTTTGTTTGGAAAGCAACGTTTGTGGATCTAAGGGTCACAGAATGACCTGCAGACTCTTTGGGCATTGCACGATAGAAGGAAGAAGAAATGTAGTGCTTACTTTCCATTGCCACGTTTGTCTCTTGTATACTGTGGGAGTTGTTAACATTTTGCTCATGGCTGAGTCAGGGGATCTTGATATCTCTGTTCCACTACTTTATAACTGCTTCGCTGGCAGCAAGACTCCAGCCAGTCAATCATTTTACCAGCAGTGTTTACACAGTGTGCACTAATTAACTTGAGTGTGTTACTTGTGGGTGACTCGTGAATCTAATTCCGAATGACCTACATAAACAGTGGTATCATAACAGCTAGTTGAACTCTGAAGTTATTGTTGAAAAAATATGTTTTTCTTTCTTTTTCCTGTCCTCAGAATCAATTGTGGCTCTCTGAAAACTTTGGCAGCAACTGGAAAAAGGTCCATGACATGGTGTGTCTGGTGAAATGGTAAGAGACCAAGGGAGCCAAACATATTTGCAGCTTTGTAAGGCACTGAGTGAACAAACATTAGTGTTATTCAATATCCCCAAGTGTCTGTGTCTCATGGAGATATCTCTGCTCAGTGAGATTAGGGAGGAGTAGCAGAACCTTATTGTTGCTGGTGTGGCATGGTATAAATATTTTTGAGGAAGTGGCACCTGTTTTTGTCTCTGCCATTATGCTAACTCTCGCAGGCTGATTATGAGGGTGCATGTGTAAATGTTTTGTGAACCTGCTATCATTTGCTTATGGTTGTAAATCTGTAGTTACATTCTTTAATGACTCTCTCGGACCATTTATCAAAACTCTGCGCTGCCATGTTTTACCAAGCCCTTTTCACGGTGTTGTTTTACAACCACTTCTCTGTGAGAATCCGTAACAGGCTTGGCAGTTCTAACTGGTGTTTCTGGTTTTCAAAGTGGTGTTTTTCTGGTAGCATTTCTACATGTGGAATAGTCTTAACAACCTAACCCTTTATTATTATCTTAAAAGACACAGATCTGAACAGGCTTGTGCAAAAATGGGTCATGTACAACTAGGGCAGGAGTTTTCTGAAGCCAAAACCCTGCTCTCAAAATAAAGTACATATTTAGGAAGGGCAAGGCCAGTTGGCTTTGATAAATTAGGTCATGTGATGCTTGCTTTCACAATAAGGCGTACCTACAAGCTTGAGAAGAACCCTTTAGGAGAGTCGATTTCTTACCCCATGCATCCTGATTATGCTGACTGTTGAGATGGAAGTCTGTTTTGATCTCAAAGATACTTGACTTTTGTTGATTATATTTTGATTATAGGGGGAGAAAAAATTCCATCTTCTTTACAAGCAACCTCAATGGATCCTGCAGTAAGTTCTTTTTCATTGGGCCAAAAACTATTTGAAAGAATCTGCAGTGTCAACACAGGTCTTTTTTGACTTATGCGTGTACATTGTGTATGCACACGCATGATAAATAGCTTGAATACATTGTTGGTTGTTAAAAAACACTCTGCATTTTCTAAGTGGTCCTCTCAATTTTTCAGCTGATCGGGGTATGCTGGAACTAAAGAGGTCGACAGATCACGGAAAAACCATCAAGACAGTTGCTACTAAGATCTACTCCTTTGGCCTGGGTGGACGCTTCCTCTTCGCTTCTGTCATGACGGGAAAGGTCAGTCAAGGCCATGTCAGATTTGTGTACAAATGTGATCAGGCTGGTCAAAGCAGGATCAGTAGACTTTGCTAGAAGTTTTTATTCCACTGGATTTGCATTAGGCCGTGGTAAGGCAAAATATGTTTGGAGGGCCACTACTTGTAGACATACAATGGAATGATGCAAAGCAGAATTAATGTTAGGTTTACACACTAAGGATGTAGATGAATCCTGTTTATTATTGTTGTTCCGTCACAGGAACTGAGAGAGACACATGTTCTCTCTTGCCTCTTTCTCTGCAGGGCACCCTGAGGATGATCCACGTGTCTGTGGACCAGGGTGACACTTGGAATATGGCTCAGTTGCCGCCTGTGGGTCATGAGCAGTTCTACTCCATCCTGGCAGCCAGTGATGAGATGGTCTTCATGCATGTAGATGAGCCGGGAGGTCAGTCCAAACCGCAGTCTTTGTCTTTTCAGATCAGTGTTTTCAGAAGGTCTTACTGTTTTCTAATGTCTTTACACATTTATCGTATTTTGTACTATTAAAAAACACATTTTGAAATATGAAGCCAAAACAACACATTCAGAATGAACCAGAATATTCTCGAGGACTTGAGGCTGAAATTAAATTTTAAACTCCATTTGTTCACTTACTATTGACCCATACCATATTGGGGGGGGGGCGTCATTGCTGTGCATTATTTGCTGTCACTAGCAGTAGAACCCTGACTTCAATTGGTACTATATGTAATCTTCTTGTCTACAGATACCGGCTATGGCACCATTTATGTATCAGATGACCGTGGTGCCGTCTACTCCAAGTCACTGGAGCGCCACCTTTACACCACCACCGGGGGCGATACTGACTTTACTAACGTCACCTCCTTGCGAGGAGTTTTCATCACCAGTGTCCTGGCTCAAGGTAGTTCAGTTCATTTCTCTGTGTAGATAAAGGAATCACACCACATAGCAATACTCGAATTCCCCTGAAACACAAACAAATACTCACACACACACACACACACACACACACACACCCGTATAACTTCTCCATTACATGCCAGAGGGAGGGTGCTAGATTAATATTTCATTAGCTGTCCAGTGTTAGATGTGCTATCTATCTGAGGCAGCTGCCTGACACTTGAGCAGAAATACCTTGCAACATTTACTCCGATCTTAAGTTCATCATGTCTCATGTGCACTGCTTTTGGACGTGTCTTCTTGCGTTAGTTTTCAGTTCTGACATTTATTTGCGTAGAATCTTTATTTGTCTTTTTCTTGGATGGGAACATCAGTGCGTTTCCTGTAAATGTGCTTGTCTTGCTGTTCCAGATAACTCTGTGCAGTCTGTGGTGTCCTTTGATCAGGGAGGGGAATGGGTCCCTCTGCAAAAACCTGCAAACACAAAGTGTGATGCTACTTCAAAAGATCCAGAGAAGGTAAAGAGGAAACAGATGCAAGTAGAGGAAGAGGAACAAAGAATAGTTAAAACCTATTGAATAATCAGCCATATTATTGTGGATAATAGTGTTCCCTAGGAAGTTGTGTGATAGACAGAGTTTTGGTTAAAATATTGCGGTTTTTATAAAGCCAAATACTGCCAAACACAATACATGTTGATACTGTAAACACCAAATGCTGGTTATGTTTGTGTCTACAGTGCAGTCTCCACATCCATGCTGCCTACAGCACTGCTGAGAGGCTAAATGTGCCCATGCTGCCATTGAGCGAACCAAACGCTGTGGGTCTCATCTTAGCTCATGGTAAATTTAGACTAATTTTAGACTAAGATGAACCAAATTGACATTTTTTAAAAAAAGGACCTGAATTAACTCTTCTTCATCTTTCAATCAGGGAGTGTTGGTGAAGGCCTCTCAGTGATGACACCTGATGTGTTTGTATCTGACGATGGGGGGTACAGCTGGATAAAGGCTCTTGATGGACCGCATCACTATGCTATTCTGGATTCAGGGGGGCTGCTGGTGGCTGTAGAACATAATCCCAAGGAACCAATCAACCAGATTAAGTGAGTTACAAAGAGAACACAGTCGTTGCTCAGATCAACTAGCCATCTACTGTGGATCACATGGTTTCTATTTGGCAGATTTTCTTCCAGTTTTTTTGCCAGTGGCATATTAATAGCGTTAAATTGTTCCATCTGTCTCGAAGTCTGTCATCAAGACACTACATACTAAATTTTCGGTCATTCACAGTATGTATGTTACATTAGCAGATATGTAGATTACAGAACAAAAGATTCCAAAATAAGCAAAACAGATGATGCATCTTAATGTTATATATTCATTTTTTCTATTCTGACACAATTGATTGAATATGGAACTATTGGATTTTACATCTGAAAAAATGCCTATTTAATGATCATGTCTAAGACCTGAGAAAAATGAGAGGATGTTTGGAAGAGTAGGTGTAAAGGGGTATTTCCAGGGCTCCAATAAACTTGTTTCAACAAAATTAAATTATCTACTACACAAAAATCCTCCTTGGCAATTGCATCTAGTGTTGATTTCTAACCATAGCACAACACGTAACAAATAGCCTCTCAGAAGGCTGTTGCTTAGCAACAGAAAAGTATACTTTTTGGCAGATGATCAAACTACATTTAAGATTAAAAAAACAAAACACTGCCTTATGGTGTTAAATGTATCGCACCAGCCTTTTATATGTCAAAACAGTGACAAGATTGATTTCTGTAATATTACCCCCTGCATTAGTGCTTAAATCTGATGTTTGTTGGGGTGATGCTGATGTCTGCGCTGTCTTGATGTTTCGATAGGTTTTCCACTGATGAAGGGCAGTGCTGGGGTACATACAATTTCACTAAAGAACCCATCTTCTTCACTGGGCTGGCATCTGAGCCAGGTGCTCGCTCAATGAATGTCAGCATCTGGGGCTTCAGAGACTATCTCCTTAACCAGCACTGGATCTCTATCACCATAGACTTCAGGGATCTTCTCACCAGAGACTGTGAGTGGAATGAGGACATTTTATTTTTAAATATAATTTTATCTGAGCCTTACATCGTATCAATTTTATTGAACAACAATGCAAACATGTTTTAGGTGAGGACAAGGATTATGTGCAGTGGTTGGCCCACTCTGATGACATCAGTGATCCCAATGATGGTTGCATGTTGGGCTACAAGGAAAGGTTTCTGCGTCTGAGGAAGGACTCCGTTTGCTGGAACGGGCGAGATTACATCGTCACCACCCAGCCGACCCTCTGCCCCTGCACTCTGGATGACTTTCTGTGGTAACTTTTTGATAAATGCTACCTCTAGATTCATTGTAAATGCTGAAATGTTTTTTTCAGCTACATTAAACTGTTAAATCTTTTTTGCACCAAATAACATGAATCTAAGATGTAAAAGTCTTGGATTGTTGGAAACCGTCATCCAGGCAAGAGTCCGTCTTGGTTTAGTCTTCCTCCATTGTTTAGCATCTTGGTATCATCTGATTCATTGCAGTGACTTTGGATATTACCGCAAAGAGAACAGCTCTGAGTGTGTGGAGCAGCCAGATCTGAAAGGCCAAGTGTTGGAGTTCTGCCTACATGGCAAAGAGGAGCAGCTGCAGACTAGCGGGTAAGCCTCCAACAGTCAGCGTATTTGTTCATTTAAATCATCATTTAAAAATCAGTTAATGAATTCTCAGTTAAGGTACAATCTGAACATTTATGCAATAAAATGTCTACAATCACTAGACTTGTAGTTGAGCCATGTGGCGCATTCATGTTTGCATAACTCATATTATCAAAGACACATGACTTTTATTAACTTATCTGAAATCGTCAAGACAGTGATGATTATCTCTAGTATTTTTAGTCCCTAGAATCCTACTTCATTACAATTAAAGTTACAAGTTTAGTCTACTTTTGTATTTATGGTAATAGTATTTTTTGTGCAGTGTAATTTTTGTAGAGTGACATCTATCTTGCTATCTATAGACATAGTTTATGGTAGAGAGAATGACTACAGAAACGGGGGAGAAGTAGTCAGAATATGGAAGTAGTTTTTATGCGGCGAAAAAGTAGATGAGAATGAGAACAACATTTTTAAAGCAGAAGACCAGCACTGTGATGAAATGCTTATAAATGGTGTTGGACTACTCTGCACATACTGAATTAAAATATACTTCCATGAGTTTTAAATAAAAATTGAAATGATGATATTCGCACATTTCTGGCACTAACAGGCTTATTTTCACGGTTCTGTGACATGAAAGAAAGTGAATTTGCTCACCAAAGACATGCAGAAAACATTCAGGCAGCGATCCATCACTCTTGAATGATTGATCATCAATCACTGGTGTACATTTGGTTCACAGCTACAGGAAAATCCCTGGTGATAAATGTGAGGGAGGAAAGATGCCCGAGCGCAAAGAGATTGACCTCAGTAAGAGGTGTGTGAGTGACCTGCTTGGCCCAGAACTCCTGGTAAGTACCTGTCTTTCCTGCACAGAGCTATAGTTTATATTGTGTGCATAGTTTTGTTGTTTATTTAGCTACAGTATTTGTCCCTGCCTGTTCTACTTTAACAGGTCGATGGCCACTCCTCCAAGTCGATACCCATTGTGATAACAGTGATCATCGTCATGCTGTTAAGCATTGCTGCAGGAGTTGTCTTTATCAAGAAATATGTCTGTGGTGGCAGGTATGACTAAGCAAAACTACAGGACGTCATGTTCAAAATGAAATTGCAGTTTATGTCCTTTGTTTTTTAATGTGATGGCTCCGTTACTATTTTTCGAGGTGTTCTAACAGTATTTGAATGTGCCCGACAGGTTCTTGGTTCACAGGTACTCTGTGCTGCAGCAACATGCTGAGGCTGCTGCCGCTGAGGGAATGGACGACCCGCTTGACAGCAACCACACTCAGAATGGCAAGATCGAATTTCATGATGACTCGGATGAGGTACAGTGGATACTTCTTCTTCCCACAAACACAGTGTCAGATAATCATGGTTAGCAGGGACCAATACTAAGCCACTGTGTAGTCTGCTTGATGTCATCTGGATAAGAAGAACTGACTTGTACTTCCCCTGTCAGTGGTGTATGTAGGTCAGGTTAACTTCTACCGAGTAATGTCTGGCTACACAACACACAACAGAAACAGGTTTTGAACATGACATTAATCATTATCATATGATTAATACAATTAAAAGGCAAGTTCATTACTCATCCCTCAGCATTAATTAAACTTGTTCCAATGTGGTTTCAGCCATTCGTTGCAAAGTCTCATATATCGTTTAGCCTCTTTTTTGCTTTCTTATCAACTCCTGCCAGCAATGTAGCTCATTAGCTGCCCCCCCACTAAAAAAGGAAAAAAAAGTGAGTAAACAGTCAACTACCGCTGAAGAATCAGGTGGAACTCTCTGTCCCTCACCCACTGAAATGAGCTGCAGAGATGAGCAAGAGCTTTGGAAGTTAATCACGACAAGGGATGACATTACACATTGTCCTTTGTTATATCATTTTGATATAATGGAAGGAAACATGCTGCAGCACCCATTGAAGATTAAAATGGCCGCACCCGATAGGCAGTTCTATTTCCTCAAAACAAAAAACCCATCCGAGCATATTTTTTTTCTGCAAACACAAATGGTTTCATATGAGTACAGATTAAATCTTGAGAGTTGGGGCTGAGTAAAAAATGTAGTTTGGATCCTGTTTATTAGTGTAGGAGGAAAAATAGATGTGTCAGCCCTATGAAAAATTCAGAACCCTACCACAAGATAGAAGTGATTTCCCACTGGGCACATCTCCTGTAGAAGCCTACCTGTTGTCAGGGCTGAACTTAATTTGTCAAAGAAGGAAAAAGACAGAATTGAGCATAACATCATAATCAGGGCCAGAAACCTTGGATTTTTCAAGTTCATATTGATATTAGCGAGCATGAATCAGCATCTGTCAGCAATCAGCATTTGTGTTTCCTTATAATGAAAAGTGAAATATATATCGTATAATTTCTACAAATGTTCTTGTAAACTGTCAGTTTCACGCAGGTTCCTACATATTTGGAATCAAATGCAACCTGTGCAAGAAAATGCTCATACATGAATTCAATTTTAATCACATTTGCAAAAATGGGTTAATTGTATGCATATGTTTGCTCTCTTCTCTCCACAGGACCTACTGGAATAGCAGGCAATACCTGTAATCCAACTGAACTGCTTTCTTGTCAGTGCGGTGGCTGGTTACTGTTCCTGCACTCTGCTCTCTCTAGCTTTTTCCTTCCTTTCACCTAGTATGAACTTTGGCCTCAGCTACAGGATGAAAAGTCAGTGTCACTCTGCTGTCATCTAAGTGTAATGAATGTACGGACTTATTGCTGCAGTTGAGAAGTATGAGGGAGGTGTAGTATTAAGCTTCAGTTATTGTTTTTTGTTTTTTTTTGTCATTGCATTCGAATCACCAGGCTATTTATTTTAGGGAACAAAGACCAGATTTAGTTATTTCATCTGCAGAGCCAGAGTAATTGTTCTTCTGAACTAAGAGATGTGTATAAATCCACCACCATTGCATTACGGGTTCTGCCTCTTGAGTGCTTGAGTGCTCCTGGAAAAATTACTCAACTCTCGTGCAGATGTGTACTTGTTCTCATGTACTTGTACATAAACTTGTTTATCTTTGCCATTTTGATGTGGTATCAGTTCTGTAGGCATTTAAAGAGATTGCTGATTAATAATTCCCCCAAAAAAATTCCCAATCCCTTTTTTAATTACTTGTTTGCCCACAGACAGCCAGAAACCCTCCCTGCTCTGTGGCTCAGTGGGAACTGATCTGTTATAGTTTGTATTTTGAATACATGCCTGCATATCTTTGGTACTCCATGGCGTTGAGATCCATGGTTAAAGTAATAACATGCAATTGGAAACTGCCATTTGCATTCATTTTTTAAAACAGAAAGCAATAATATTTTAGATTCACTGTATTGCCCGTGCATGTTAATACCTCTACTGGCACAATATCTCTTTCTCCAGTTGCTCCCTTTGATAAATGATATAATTTGCAAATCACATTACATGTCACTGTAAAGGGTGGGAATGTTTTGTCTGAAGACAAGATTTAAATGTCTGCAGTTTTAACTGCCTAAAGCACAAGGTCCTTTGTAAGCTAAAGAGTTTGTAGTTTAACATTTTCTGGAAATGTGACTTACTGATTTAACATTAGACTGTAATAATCACTGTACTCATTCAAGTCGTGTTTGTAATTATTCCGGCAAGTTTTGTACTAAAGAACTTTTGAACATAAGTAACAAATGGCCTTGTGGTCCAAGACAGATGAAATTACTATAGTTTGATAGTAACAATTATTTTCTACATGTCTCAGATCAATAATTCCGTATAATTTGGTGGCACAAACAAACAGGAGCAATGTGGCAAAATCAGTTAAATGATGTAAATGTTGTAGAGCATAATTAACTGTTACAGGAGGTAACAGACGTATTTGTACAAAGTTGTGTTATTGTGAGTTTCTTATCTGAGTACTTGTTCATCCTGATACTACTGACATGCTGAAGCTAAACTGGATGGGCTAATGCCTCTCAGAAGACCTCTCTTGTCTATCACATCAAGTCTTACAGCTTTTCCTTTTGAAACATTTGCACATTTTTCTCGTGAAATACACTGCTTTCATACAGGTTTTATTTATTTGTGATCAGCAGGTCCAATGTGCAGTAAATGTGATATGATTTGGATGTGGTTATACAAGTGCCTGGTGTGAGGATTTGTTATGACGCCCTTCCAATATGTGGCCAGCGTCTATTTACTGTTGAATTATTTGTCAGTGTATGTTACCAGTTTCATCCAGTATGTACCCCAAGCTGCACTTGTTACTCCAAGATGAATCTGTGAGCAGTGAAGGATATGTGTGTCTCATATGAGCTCCCATTAATTGCATGTTTTCTCTCAATATGTAAAATCCACAAAGCTTTAAAAACAAAGTTACCCACAATTACAATAATTCTCTTTAATGGCGACATGAGACAATTCTGACTGTGATGCTTTGACAGGAGAATCAGCTCATAAAACACACGGGGTGATTCTGTAGCTGCTATACACTGGAGGACACTGGGCTTATTTAAGGAATAAATTGCATTATAAGTAAGGGTAATACATTTTTCTTACAGGTAAAAAAAAAAAAAGCTGTATAATTTAATAAGTCATTGCAATGGTTTTGTAAATATACAAGGTTCCACCTTTGTATCTGCTTTGTTTCTTTTTTCTGTATATTTTAAGCAAATTTCTTTGGGTTTGCCAATAAATTCATATGATCCTCTATAACCGGTCTGCTGGTTCTTCTTTCTCACTAACAGTCTAAGTGTGTCAGTTTGAAAAAACATACACATGTTTCCGAGATGCAAAACCATTTACAGTCATTTATTCTTCGCCTGTTGAGTGTGCATAGTAAATCCACTGTTCTAGAAAATAAATGTTAAATTCTGTACAAAAAGTTTCCCTCTGGATCAAAGAAATCATTTCCAACTTGTACAGGAGGAGATGGCTTTTTCATTTCAATGAACTCCTCCAGTTCTTCCTCCAAAAACACCTGTCCATCCCAGCTCTCATCATTGTCTTCACTGTTCTCTGCAGAATCTGTGTGGGCAATTCTGTCTTCTGCTGAATTTGGGATCCCTGTGGCATCTTTTCTGATACCACCATTAAACTGGGTGGATGGAAGTCCAGCAGGAGCAGAGTGTTTAATCACAGACACAGAATTTTTCCCTGCATTCATTTGAGTCCCGTCAGCCACAGGAACCACAGCACTTTCTCTACTGCCAGCAGTGATTGCAGCTGCCGACTGGTTTCCAGGCAACCTCAGCCTGCCCTGTCCTGTTCCAGCACCTGTGGGAAGCATCTGCTGACCCAGAGCAGCTACTACTTTTGTGTCCTGTTTGGCTTTTCTGTCTACTGCGGGTGTAAACTTGCTCCTGAGGACTCTAAGAATGACATCAGGGCTGACGGAGAAGCCCTCAGCCAGGCGCTCTACCGTCCACTCCTCTGGCTGCTCTTGCTTCAGATACCTGAGAAAGGCAACGTATAATATGTTTTCAACTGCACTTTTAGCAACTAAATGGAATTCACCATGATAGATCATTTGTTACCATTACATACGTTTTTTGTAATAACTTACGTCTTATAGCACAAATGTACATTACCCAAAAGAGATATTAACTTGTATTATTAAGAAACATTCATTTAGATGTGTCACACATGTGAAACTGTGAAGTTTTCTCATGAGATACTTGAACAGTGGTGTCTGTCATGTTCTATGTTGCGATGCTGATGACTGTCACAAGCAAATATCTCGCAAAACAGATGCATGACTGTAAACCCAATTACTCTTCCTACTTTCAGGGTCTCGCAAACTACAATCCTCTACATCAAGGGTCGTGCGAGGCAGTGATTGGTCCTCTCCTCCATGTGTGCACACCAACACATCAAAGCCCCTCACCTGATCTGCTCGATCGCCTCCCAGGTGAGCCTCCTCTCCGGAGCTCCTGACTGCGTCATCTTCCTCCTCAGTACGTTATATTTAACGGTGTTTTTTCTCTTCATCTCCTGACTGAAACAAAGAGAACAGGCGCCTATGAGGACATCTGGACTGATTATTATTATTATTATTATTATTATTACACTGCCAATGTTGTCCTTACTTCACCAGCTCCTGAAGCTTGTCCTCGACCTCCTCCGTGGCGACATCATCACCCTCCTCGTCGTTGTATCTCAGGGCTCTGCTCGATGCTCTCGGCAGGTGACTGTGTGCCGCCCGCGCTTTGCCGCCTCCTCTGCTGAAGCACCCACGGCTCTGCGTGGACACCGTGGGGGTCACGGACAGAGCAGCCATCCTGGAGAGCAGGGGGAGCAGCTGGAGGGGTCGAGCCATGGCTCACAAGGTGAGTGACGCCGGTGAGGTTGCAGCTTCTTGCGGCAGAGACGTTGTTTCCAGAGCGCGTCGAGTCCTTTACTGACAGTAGCGAAATATCTCCCGGCGCTTACTTTGTCAGGGGGAAAGAAAATCACATTTCTACTGATTCCGCTCCTTCTTGAAGTTCTCGTGCGTGTACCCTCTGCGGGAGTTCCTCCACGAGCAAACCGCTGTCACATTGTCAACATGGCGACGCGCGGGTGCTGCCCCCTAGCGGAGCGGAGGTGCAGCTACTTAACCTTCCTCTGGTGTTCGCGCCCTGCTACCACTGTTATGTTAGGGTCTGGTTTGACCCGTGTCTTAAATCAGCCATAAAATACCCTAAAAACAATCATTTATCATCCTGTTTTTTTCTTACATCTTGGTTACCTTGTTGGGTTCCCTTATCCATGAAAGGATTGGTTTTAATATTTTTGTTGTGGCCTCCTGGGTCTTTCTTTTAACAGCATACCCCTTGTTTTCAATATAAAAAAATGAACCTCAAGAGAATAATATAGATAAATAAAAGGTTGTTCTGTTACATGACTATTACTGAGAGGTATTAAAACACATTTCTGAAATGTAAAAAAATAAAAAACATTTTTTTAAATTATAAGCTATAAGCATCTATGGCAAAAAGTGACACTTTTATTGTGTTCTTTGCAGAGATATTTTGCAGGTGAAGCACAATGTGTGTGTATTTCTGTCCTTATTGCGAGGGCAGACCTGACACCTCTCTCTTTTAGAATCAGGTGGTCTCACTGAGGTTGTGGCTGTGGCTGTTGTTGTTAATGTTGAGGCAGGGCTGGCTGAGGAGGAAGCTGGTGCTGATGCTCTTCATGTTGCCGTGGGTGTGGATGGAGGGCTTGGTGAGCTCTGCAGCTGTCTGGCCAAGGCTGCAGCGACTGGGACGCGGGTCCCGGGTCTCGGAGGCCCCGTTCCCTTTGCTCAACGTGCACCTTGACAAGGGAGCTCCTTCGCTCCTCAAGAAACATTCTCAGGTTTTTTTGGGTTGATTTCCACCCTTGGTGAATGTGGGTCCACAACACAAATGCAGACACATCAAGGATGTTGTAAAACACAGCCATTGGCCGTCTCCTGGTCATTCGCTGGCAAGTGTAGGTGGCCGTCAGCTGGTCTAGGTTGTCCACTCCTAACTGTCCCTAACTGAAGCTCAAGTGGTTGGAAGAAGAGCTGGCTGTAGGCTGTTGATGATGATTGTGTGTTTATGATTTCAGTTTTGGCAGTTATTGTTGTTTTATTATATTTCAACCGGGTCAAAACCGACCCTAACAACACAAATGTCATAATTTTAGTACAATTGTTTGGTTTTTTTTACTTCATTTTGTTTGAATAGAAGTTCCTGACAAAGTCGAAACAGTCTTGATGCAATAAACAAATTTATGTCGTACTTTTATGCATGCTAAACCTCAAAACGGGTCGCTGCCGACCGTAACACCATAGGAAGGTTAACAGATTCCTTTTTTTGTTATTTTTTGGTCATGTGTGAGAAATAATAACGTTGGATTTTCACCATGTCCACACCCCGTACACGGGTAGAACTAGAAGTCAGTAGAAACAGCGCCATCTGGCGGCGCTCACAGGGAGCAGCACGCTGCCACTATTTGAGCTCGCGATGCGTCACGCCGCTGCGCACCTCCTCCCGGGCGTCGTTGTTTCATTTGCGCCATTTTGTCCGCTCACTTTGTTGATTGGGCTTTAGCGAGCTGTACTGGAGCCAATCAGAGGGAAACCGGACAGCGACTACACGGTAAGGGAGACCCGATTGAAGGCATTGGTAGTTGTCAGCACGGATTGGTTTGTCACGGACCAACCAAATTACTAACACTGGTAAATGCACTAAATCGAATGAAGGTTCGGTGTTGACCGCTCCGTCCCAGCCCGCCCGGGGCTGCACAGTCCCGGGTTGTTGGCGGCGCTGCTCCGGCCGGAGAAACATGATCTCTGGCGCGCGACGAGCCGCCGCTCGCGCTCGCTAGCTGCTCAGGTTAGCTAGCAGCTCGAGTTAGCTTAAAAACAGCGAGCGCAAACAAAGGGCTGGAGCATAAACATTGGTTTAATTGTTTATTTGTGCGGTCCGGGGGGGATAAACGTGTCGCCATTAAAATATATATTCACCGTAAGAGCCAGTGTTTGTGTCGGCATCTCGATGGAGGATGCCTACCTGTGTTTAGCACGTTTTTTTTTGGGGGG
>CAESWR010000061.1:2011871-2038238 GCA_903171835.1 Mullus surmuletus | reverse complement strand
TAGCAAATGTTTGCAGCTGAACCAGCAGATATTTACATACATTACAGTTAGCTACCAAATGGAGCTCACACATCATTAATATTATCATTAATACCATTATTAATAATGTTGTGGCCATCTGTTGTCGTAGCACAATAAATACTGCTGCAGTGATACTATTACCAATTGAATTCATCCTTTTTTACACACTGTGTCAGTTTCATTCCTGGCTGGGGTCATGTCTATTGGTCGTCTATTTTTGTATGCCCCTTTGCCTCATAATATATCCTGATATTAACAGATTTGGCACCAGAATTCACCAAATGTGACAAATAATATTATGTGGACTCAAATATTATATAATATAAAAGGTCAAGTGAATTCATCTATTAACTTGACCTTGATGTTTTATTGCAAATATGTATGCATGGATGTGCCTCTCTCATAGGACAGCAAGGTCGTCACCGTGAAGATGTATGAGTCTCAGTGTGTATAATTCCTCTGTGTAATCCTCTGAAATTGATTTTTTTCTTGCCTAGCCAACCAGTACTCCTTCCCTTCTCCTTTACCTCTTTGCCATTAGCTGTGTATGCTTTGTTACCTGCAGGAGTCCCCGTGTTTGCATGGAAGGGTGAGTCAGAGGATGACTTCTGGTGGTGTATCGACCGCTGTGTCAACACTGAGGGCTGGCAGGCCAATATGGTATCAACCTGACAATCCCAAGATACATTTTAAGCCATTGCAGGGCTTTTACTGTCACTGAGCTGGACTTTATTTCAGTGGTTATCATTCATGCCGCCACCTCTGATTTGTACCTCTTAGATCTTGGATGATGGCGGCGACCTGACTCACTGGGTTTACAAGAAGTATCCCAGTGTCTTCAAGAAGGTCCGTGGCATTGTAGAGGAGAGTGTCACCGGAGTGCACAGGTGAGATAACATCTAAATTGAACAGGTCTGCAAGTTTCCAAGGCAGGGGGGAATTTACGGTCATCAGATATTGTACCCACTAGTGAAGACACATTTTCTCCTGTTCTACCCAGCTCTCACATAAATACTCCAAACCAAGCCCTATCATGAAATCTAGGAAAACTATAATATAGTAATGCGTGTTGAAATTATGTTTGATGGTTTTCCTTTTGGCCAGAATGTAAGCAGTGTTACTCATTGCTCCATGTACATTATATGCTAGTACATGAGGAGAGGATAGAAAGAAGTTAAAAAGCTACAAAGCAACTGGTATTATATGATGAAAGCAGAAGATAGTATTCATGATTTCTGTCCTGCTTCTTCACTATTGCTCGTTCTTTGCTGTCCCAGTCACACGGTGAATAGTGAAATTGATTCCGGACCCATGGGAATCTCATAGCATTCCTAGAAAATCCTCTCTTGCCAACCATTTACACACTGCTTCACTGTCACCATTTGGCCTCTGGGATTGTGGATCGTGGAAGTAGCAGATAAAAGATCTACAGTACTCACAATAGCACACAAGAATCTACAACGAATATAACTTATAGCATTTTACAGTAAACCTTTCCATTTATCTATGTATTAAAAAAAAAAACTTGTAGTTTTATGCTCATTGACATACTTATTGTCCTATAGATAATGTAATTTATCCTAAAACAGCACTGAAGCACTGATTACACCTTTTTTCTTTTCCAAATTGTTTATATTGCCAAAAACCAAGCTATCCCAGGTGTGATATCCTATGCTGGCACACATTGTCTCAGGAGCAGTCATATCAGTATAAATAAATCCTAACGCAGTTAGTTGAAAAGGTCACAATCTGATTTGAGTGGAGCCCACTGGAGAAACATGACAGGGTGTGACTGCAGGTCATAGCAGCTGTGCAAGTACATCTCTCAATGGGATCAATTAGCCAGCTGCTCTGGAAAGTGTCAGGTCACATAGGATTGTAGCTCCGTTTTTTGTTTGGAAATGTCCTTTGCACTGCACATATCTGTCTGAACATGCCTCTCAACATCTTCTTAGATTGTACCAGCTGTCTAAGGCCGGAAAGCTGTGTGTCCCCGCCATGAACGTCAATGACTCTGTCACCAAGCAGAAATTTGACAACCTGTACTGCTGCCGTGAATCCATCCTGGATGGGTGAGGAGAAAGCAACATCCAACATTTTCCAAATTCCGAAAGCTCGTCATTGTTTTGACAGTTTGAAGACTCGCTGACTCACTGCAGCTGAATCACGAACATGATTCTCATTCTGTTGTCTCTACCAGCTTGAAGAGGACCACAGATATAATGTTTGGAGGCAAACAAGTTGTTGTGTGTGGTTATGGAGAGGTGAATCACTTTTTGATATGCCAAAGTTCTCACCTTAGATAGCATGACTCATTTTTCAAGTAGTGCAGCAGACCCATCTACGGATATTGTAGACCGTTGTTTTACCACTGTTTCGCTGGTCTGTAGGTGGGAAAAGGTTGCTGCACTGCTCTTAAGGCCCTGGGAGCCATTGTGTGCATCACAGAGATTGACCCCATCTGTGCCCTGCAGGCCTGGTGAGTGACTAATTCTAACCATTCTGTAGTGTAAAATCAGTAAATGTGCTCTTTGTGCTGCGCTTTTCTCTCTCTCCTTTGCGTCAGATTAGCTGTGATGCCAGAACATATCTTGATTTGCAAGTTGGTTTCACCAGTGTTGCACTTGTTAGACTATTAAAATTGTGGGTTTATGTAATCCCACAGCATGGACGGGTTCCGTGTGGTCAAGCTGAGCGAGGTCATCCGACAGATGGACGTGGTGATAACATGCACTGGTACCAGGCCTCGTGCAATGACATCTATTACTTCTGCTTTGATAAGCATTGTGTTTGCCAGCATGATCACACTTCATTTAGATATCACAGAAGGTCCCTGGCTCAAAACTAAACGCTTGAAATGCTAAAAAGCATGTTGAGAAAGTAATGACAGCAATCACAATCCCATTGTATAAATGGCTGAAACTCATTATTGAAATAATTTGATTTTATGAGTTTGTGGCCACATCAATTACCATGTTTTTTTTTTGTTTTTTTTACACAGGAAACAAAAATGTGGTTACCAGAGAACAGCTTGACCGAATGAAGAATGGCTGTGTTGTCTGCAATATGGGACATTCCAACACTGAGATTGATGTGGTAATTTTTTCTTTATTTTTAGCAGAAAAAGTTGGCTTGCCATGATAGCAACCATAGAAATGACCCCATATTAAAAATGAAAATTAATTCAGATCCACAGCCTTAATCAGCCACCATCCACAAGGCTCATTGTGATGCTCCTTAACTGATCATAGGACATACATCTGTACAGTTCAACTTTTTCCACTGTTTTGTTTATATCTGGGAGTGTCTTTAATTCTTTCAATTGGATGACTAAAATGTCTTCTGTGCTCCTCAGGCGAGTCTGCGCAGCCCTGAACTGACCTGGGAGAGAGTGCGCTCTCAAGTTGACCACATCATTTGGCCTGACGGAAAGAGAGTTGTCTTGCTGGCAGAGGTAATGTCATTCATTAACATAAACTCTCTGTGTCATTGTGCAACTGCTGTGGCTCCACTCTGCTTATATTTTGCTCTATTTCTCAGGGTCGCCTCTTAAATCTGAGCTGCTCCACTGTGCCTACGTTTGTGTTGTCCATCACTGCCACAACTCAGGTCAGTAGCTCTGTCCTGTATTATCTGGAAATGAAGAAAAGCCAGTGGCTTTAGATGTGGAGCTCCTCTGTTCATTCACTGAAACTGATGTTGGAGACTGCACTGCTGTTCATAGTGCAGTGTCCTGGCATCCCATGTGAGCTTTGCATTGTGTGGTCCATCTTGTGCAGGCCCTGGCCCTGATTGAGTTGTTCAATGCGCCAGAGGGACGTTACAAACAGGATGTGTACCTCCTGCCGAAGAAGATGGGTAAGAGCCAACACAAATTGTGTTTGATCACAGAATTGGCATGAAAAATTATCACAGAATAACAAAGCCTGCAGGACTGAGCGTTACTCAGTGTTGCCACCCTGTGGTCTGACCTAAAAACGACATCAACCAGCAAAGCAGGACCGGGTTACAATCTGTGTCTTTTTTTCAGATGAGTATGTTGCGAGTTTGCACCTACCAAATTTTGACGCCCACCTGACGGAGCTTTCTGACGAGCAGGCTAAGTACATGGGCCTCAACAAGAACGGGCCCTTTAAACCGAATTATTACAGGTAGGTCTCATCCTAGCTCATATTCTTTTATCATTTACTGTTTCCCACATTTCATCATGACAAGCAAGTGTGATAAACGGTTTTAAATTGACTTTTATTGACTGACATTTTATTGTCTTCACAGGTATTAACAAGCTTGTCCAATGATGGGATCTCCAACACACAGTTGCCCTGGGATAAACAGAGATATCTATTTTATTTTCTAAATTGCTACAAAATGGAAGAGTTATTTTACTTATGCTGTATGTAACTTATTAATAAGCACTTCAAACATACTGTTGAATATGGAAAATAGGAGTAAGATATGTAGGGAACATATGATATATAACCAAATAGCATATTACATGTCTTGTCATGTGTTTAAAAAAGCCTGCTTGCATGCTTTCATGTGTATGTACTTTTAGTTACTACTGCTTATATTACTAGATCACAGGGTTGATTTGTTTAATTACCATCTTGATGCACAGTGCCAAATGATGGCCATAAGAAATGGAACACAAGATGCCATATAAGGAGTACATATATTCTCTAGAGTTTGGGCTGAACTCAAACAAACTGTATAACTAGGTTTTTAGAGATGTCCTGTTTTGTATCTGTTAGTTACCAAACCGAATGGTATCTGTATACATGTCCTAATAGGTACTTGTCAGTCAGTCCTATTTTAAAACAAGTATAATGAAGATATATTGCACTTGCTATATAAACAGTATGAATTAGTGGGCAAGTCCATTTTGAAAATCTGACTCAAGGGATCTCAGCCTGAGTGAGTCATATTGGTATTCAACACTCACCCTAAAATGAACTTAGACGTCTTTGTTTCTCCTGAACAAAGTGAAAGAAATCATTTGATTGAGCTCTTAACAGATTTTATTGTAATATATCATGTCTCAGCTGGTGTAAAAGAGTAATGACTGTATGTATTCCTAAAAAGGTTGTGAGTGAAAAGGATGACAAGGAGTTAACAAAACATTTCAAACTACAATAACTTTTCCCTTATAATAAGTTTCAATTTGTTCAGAGTCCAGATGGAATGCATTTCACTGATGGGACAGTGTGGCTGAAGTGTTTTAACTGGATAATACCTTTAAGGCCATGGTTTGAATGTGCCTTTAAAAAGCTAATATCATCACCAACCTTAATTAATTGAACATTCCTTTCCATTCAAAAACACATCTGTCGGTGATACACAGTATTTACTGTCTTCCTTCCATCGCTTTTAATTGTAATTAATGTATGAGCTATATATTCAGAAAAAGATATTGGCCATGTGATTGTCTCTGTCTTAATTTGATTTATTGGGTTCAAGTAAAAAAAAATCCTGTTATTAAATGCATAAATGTATACTATGTAAAAGAATGCATTAAATCAGCAATAAAGCAATTTCTTTTAACAGAGAAAAGTGGCTGTATGTCGGTGTGTTTATATTAAGAAAAGTGAAGCCATTGAAAAGAGAGAGTGGAGTGGGCTTTTGAGGTGGCCTGTAGCATGTTTTCCTTTAATTCGGGATCATGAGTGGACACACTTCCCCATAGCTCTCTGAATGTGCCATATCACTGCATTGTTTTGGCTCCAGGTCAGCCTGGCTGGCCATCAAACTGCTGTCCCACTCTGGAATATTCACTGGCGCACCCATGAGCTGCTAATATTAACAGTTGAGTCACAGAGCTTGGAGGGGGCTGGGGATCATTCTGGAAAGCTTGGTGTAACTATATAAGTGACAGGCCTGACTCAGTGCAGGCAGACTGAGAGGAAGCACGTAGACAATCTGAGGGAGCTACTCCAGGAGACTCTGCTGAGAGCCTTCAACATCTTTGAGCAGCTGAGAGCGGATAGGTGACTGTAAGTAGCAGCTGACGATCTGATGATGTCTGAATTCATATGATATATAATAGTATTATTCATAATAATAATTCATCAATAATTAATATTCATACATATAATAGTATCACAAGTGAGTTTAAACGATGTGCAGTGGTGTAGGGAGCATCCTCAGCCTTCATTTCATCCTATGTGATTTAACGTTCTACAATTACTAAGTTGAAAAGTGTCAGTGTTATTCTGCTTGAGCATTTTGTAAACATCCATTTTAAATGATTATACAGAAATACAGTGGGTAAAAGGGATAATTGAGACAAAGGAAAAGTAGATAATGTACTTTGGCTTGGACAGTTAGAATAAAAAAAATCAGACTTTCAAGCCTTTTCCTCTCAGCTTCCAATATCTTCAATTCTGGGGTTTCCTTTACACAACATGACAAGTGAAAGGATAGAAAATGATGGTCCACTTAGAATGTGAAATTTGAGATATTTCATTAATAGCTTACGATCAATGCTTACCAACCTAAATGTGATCTCTATTCTTTCTAGAAACTGTAAAGCAACAAAACAAAATGTCTTCAGCAAAGGGGATATCTATTGGCATTGATCTGGGCACCACCTACTCGTGTGTTGGGGTTTTCCAACATGGAAAAGTGGAGATTATTGCCAACGATCAAGGAAACAGGACAACTCCCAGCTATGTAGCCTTTACAGACACTGAAAGGCTGATCGGAGATGCTGCGAAGAACCAGGTCGCAATGAACCCCACCAACACAATCTTCGATGCAAAACGGCTCATCGGAAGAAAGTTCAACGACCTTGTTGTCCAGTCCGATATGAAACTGTGGCCTTTCAGAGTGATCAGTGATAGTGGGAAGCCCAAAGTGCAGGTGGAGTACAAAGGGGAGACCAAGTCCTTCTACCCAGAGGAAATTTCTTCTATGGTTCTGGTAAAAATGAAGGAGATTGCCGAGGCTTACCTGGGACAAAAGGTGTCCAATGCAGTCATCACGGTCCCAGCTTATTTTAATGACTCACAGAGGCAGGCCACCAAGGACGCTGGCGTGATCTCTGGACTCAATATCCTGAGAATCATCAACGAGCCCACAGCAGCTGCCATTGCCTACGGTTTGGATAAAGGTAAAAGAGGAGAGCGCAACGTTCTCATCTTCGACCTTGGCGGAGGCACCTTTGACGTTTCCATCCTGACCATCGAGGATGGCATCTTTGAGGTGAAGGCCACCGCCGGGGACACGCACCTCGGCGGGGAGGACTTTGACAACCGCATGGTCAACCACTTTATGGAAGAATTCAAACGTAAGCACAAGAAGGACATCACCCAGAACAAGAGAGCGGTGAGGAGACTGCGGACGGCCTGTGAGCGAGCAAAGAGAACCCTGTCCTCCAGCACCCAGGCCAGCATCGAGATTGATTCTCTGTTTGAGGGCATTGACTTCTACACCTCCATTACAAGGGCACGCTTTGAGGAGCTCAACTCGGAGCTCTTCAGAGGAACCCTAGAGCCGGTGGAGAAGGCCCTGCAAGATGCCAAGCTGGATAAGTCCAAGATCGACGATATTGTCCTGGTCGGGGGCTCCACAAGAATTCCTAAAATCCAAAAGCTCTTGCAGGACTTCTTCAATGGCAGAGAATTGAACAAGAGCATCAATCCGGATGAAGCCGTAGCATATGGCGCAGCTGTGCAAGCTGCCATCCTCATGGGCGACACCTCTGAGAATGTCCAAGACCTGCTGCTGCTGGACGTGGCACCCCTGTCTCTAGGTATTGAGACTGCAGGTGGCGTGATGACGCCTCTAATCAAGCGCAACACCACCATCCCCTCTAAGCAGACGCAGATCTTCTCCACATACTCTGACAACCAGCCAGGGGTCCTGATTCAGGTGTATGAGGGCGAGAGAGCCATGACTAAAGACAACAACCTCCTGGGCAAATTTGAACTCACAGGTATCCCCCCGGCACCCAGGGGGGTTCCACAGGTGGAGGTCACTTTCGACATCGATGCGAACGGCATTTTGAACGTGTCCGCCGTGGACAAAAGCACCGGCAAAGAAAACAAAATCACCATTACCAACGACAAGGGCCGCCTGAGCAAAGAGGAGATAGAGCGGATGGTGCAGGACGCCGATAAGTACAAAGCTGAAGACGAAGTGCAGAGGGAGAAGGTCTCTGCAAAGAACTCACTGGAGTCCTGCGCCTACAACATGAAGAGCAGCATGGAGGACGAGAACATGAAAGGAAAGATTAGCGAAGAGGATAAAAGAACGGTCATCGACAAGTGCAACCAGACCATCTCGTGGCTGGAGAACAACCAGCTGGCCGAGAAAGACGAGTATGAGCATCAGCAGAAGGAACTGGAGAAGGTGTGCAGGCCGATCGTGACCAAACTATATCAAGGAGCAGCGCCGACCGGAGGCTGCAGCAGCCAGTCGGGGGGCAGCTCCAAGGGTCCCACCATTGAGGAGGTGGATTAAACCCAAGGCATTCGAGTGAAGTCACCTCTGTTTACTGAAATGCTTATCACTGTTGTTCACACTTGTTCCTTGACTTGTTATAATAAACACACTTAAACTCTCTTATCTTAAATCTGGGTGGAATATATGCATTCCAGCTTCTTATTTATCAAATGAAGAAGATACTTATTTCAGTCAGAGGTCACGTATTCATTTCCCAAAATTAATATTCCAAATAAAGTCCTATCAAACAGTTTCCACCCACCACCCGGGATGCTGCACTGTAATGTCAAGATTCTATTTGAAATGTGTTATTCGAATATCCGGCTTCACACTTTAAGGATAACACTTCTCACAAATACTTTGCCTGTTGTCTCAATTTCACTTTACTCAACTCAACTCTCAATTCATAACAAATCCTCAAAGGTATTCGGAGGTCAGAAGAGAAGGGCATCACCGTGATGGATGGAGATTGTTCCTACATCTACTCTCTGGTGTTTGCTCAGTGGAAGTGACTGAAATGGAAAAAAGGGTAAACAGGTGTAATGCTGCATGTTTAAACGCGTTGTTCACCAAAGTATCCACTAGATGGCAGTGTTTGCTGTTGTCTGTTGAGGCCAAACAGCGACCTGTTGGATCAGACTTGTACACTGTCGCCTTCGGTGGCTCAGCAAACATCTTGGAGAGAAAACCGTTTGGTTTTTTTCTTCGTTGGTGTTCTGTCTTAGACAGGCACTGAGGTGCGCCTTCACTACACACATACTCGCTCACTTTTGGGGTATTTAGGCATTTTTACCCTTTGGGGGCTGACTTAGATTTTTATGGAGATTTACCCTAACCCTAATTACAACAGCTATTTGCCTAATCCTAACCCTAACCTCAACCTAACCCTAACCCCCGAATCAAATAAACCTAAATCAACGTTTTAACAATTGGGGACATGGATGTTGTCCCCAATTGCACATGCCGTCCCCAATCAACTGGTCTTAAATCGAGTGTGTGACCCCCAAGCGAATACACACACACACACACACACACACACAGCCCAGCCTCTCCATCTAATTATTAGAGGGAGGGGTTTCGGCAGCCTCCGCCACCAGCCTCAACCCGTCGAGCACGTTGAACTCTCAGCGTCTAACCGGCGGTGTCGCTACCGGGGAGACAGAGGAGCAGCCAGCGGCCAAAACACGCCGCACATCTGGCCACGGAGCGCGCACGGCGGTGAGGCATTAGTCAGCCGGGGCGATCCAACATCTGAGCTGCGTGCGGCGAGGTCACCCGAGGAGGAGAAGCCGGAAAAAACAAAGTTGGCAGGTGCGGATTGTCACGGTTTGGAGACTGGAGACCTCAAGTCCTGCTGCTGGCCTGCGTCTCCATACGCACATTTGATTTGTTTGGCATTTACAGACGCTTAGTCGTGGGTGGAGAAAGACCTCCGCCGCGTCGCGCCACAGACGGAGGTTTGTAACAGGTGGTTCCATTGACGCGCCGCCCCGATGCTCGTGTTCAGGGATACAGGAGATGCTCGGGGTCTGACATGAGGGCACGTTTTTGATTTTCTTTTCTTCTTTTTTTTTTTTTTGTGGACAACAGATTGTGGAAGGCAGCTCCAAGGTCCACCTTTCTCAATGATCAGCTCCGTGTGCGTGTCGTCCTACCGGGGGCGCAAGTCGGGCAACAAACCCCCGTCCAAATCATGCCTGAAGGAGGAGATGGCCAGAGGGGAAGACTCGGACAAAATCATCATCAACGTGGGTGGCACACGCCACGAAACCTACAAGAGCACCCTGAGGACCTTACCGGGGACGCGGCTTGCGTGGCTGGCCACCCCGGACACGCAGGTGAGCTCCGACGTGGACGCGGCGCCTCCGATCGCCTCCGAGTTCTTCTTCGACAGACACCCGGGCATCTTCGCCTACGTGCTCAACTACTACCGGACCGGGAAGCTGCACTGCCCCGCCGACGTGTGCGGGCCGCTCTTCGAGGAGGAGCTCGCCTTCTGGGGCATCGACGAGACGGACGTGGAGCCGTGCTGCTGGATGACCTACCGGCAGCACCGGGACGCGGAGGAGGCCCTGGACATCTTCGAGCCGCCGGACCCGGACGACACCGACGACGACAGGGAGATGCCGCGACGCTTCGGCATCGAGGACTGTCCGGACAGGTCGAGGGGATGCTGCAAAGTTTGGCAGCCGAAGATCTGGGCCCTGTTCGACGACCCCTACTCGTCCCGAGCAGCCCGGGTGAGTCCACGCCGCGTGTTTATGTGGCCGTGTGGGTCTTCATCAACAGGTGGGCAGCAGCTGCACACCTCAGAGGCTGCTCAGATCTGTGGGGGTTTGCAGGTGCTTCTGGGTCACACACACACAGGTCAGCACTTTTTAGTCACTGGACGTCACCCGTCATCACCAGGTGGACATTTCCAGTCTGCTGAGCTGCACACTATTATTATTATTGATTATTGATTATCATTATTATTATGTCTGCACTTACTCAAACAGGGGATTTTATTTTCAAGTGCACTCGGGCATCTCTGGTCACGTGTGCTGCTTGGCCACAGTTCAGAGCTTCACATTTGTTTCCAGGAACAGATGCGGTGCTGTTGCTCCGGCAGCAACTATCCTGGGACAGAGCAACCACTCTTCAAACGCCGCTTAATAATAATAACCGGACAATGCTTCCACAGTTCTGTTTGAAGGCGCTCGGGTCAAACGTCAGCAAATGCTAAAATATCTGTTCCTCAGTTTTTCCGGTCTGCCGTGGAAGCTCATACTGTGCTCTTTATGCCGATCCTTCCGTCCTCTTTCTTGGAAACGAGCTGAAACTTTCCCAGAAAATCCCTGAATGTCTCACAAGAATGAGCCAGTGTTGGAATAAAGGTCACTCACTTAGGAGCATTTGTGGAATAATGCAAGTTCCTGTTATAAAACGTGTCCGCAATTAGAGCAAAACACTCAAAATAGAGAAATTTCATGTCAGAAGTGCAGGGATTTTCAAGAGCTCCCACACATCCTGTTCACTGCTCACACTTGAAGGCCCTCAACACAGGAGTGGCTGAGCGGCCGCAGGAGCACAGGCACACACACACGCACACACACACACACGGGAACCATCCTCCATATCACAAAGGGACGAGGCTCTGATGGCTCTCATCTATTCATGACACGTGTCATTTTGGAAGTTTGCTGCGATGGCTCAGTGGTGGCACGTGTAAAGTGAAGTAAACGTGAAAGAATTGAGTCTAACTACAGCATGTGTGTGTGTGTCGTCAGGCGCTTGGCCAACAAAAAGGGAATTTACTCCGGAAGCAGCGAGGCCACTTCTCGCACTATTTTTCTATTCATCTGTTCGTGGAACCTCAGTGGGGAGGAGGCTCCTGTTGCATGCCGCTCACACTGCAAGCAGTGTTTATTCTGTATTGCGGTGCAGGTGGCGTTAGCAGGCTGTCACTGTCGCACAGCCAACAGCACTGAGTCACAGCTGCTTTCCTGCCATCTGAAGATGACCCACGCCAGTTAGTCACGTCTGTCTCTAGCCGTTGAAAAACCCCACGCCGACGGTCTACGAGACACAAAGGGAGCGACAGGAATCCTGGTGGAAGTGTGTGATGAAAATGAGTTAGCGTGTATCGACGGAGGCATAATGCACTTTGTCCATTTCCTCCTCCATCCAATTCAGTCATGTATGTTTCCTCTGTGTGCATTCTGAAAAGATACCGAGTGCTTTTTCAGAGACTCATGTTACCTTTATGGCCTGTTTGTTTCTAAGAGCCTCCAAGCTCACTGTCAGCTAATCTGATTCTTTAGAGCCAGGGGGCATCTCAGCCACATCCTCCTCGCCGTCAAACCAGACTGAAGGTGCCGCTCCATTCACAAATCCAAAAATGTGTGCCAGCATCATACATGGCTGCCTCGGCGAGACTAACACTAGCACACTGTCATTTTTTTATTTATTTTTTAAAGTGAGAGAATCTAGTTTCAAAGTGAATGAGGACAGGCAGGCGATTTATAATGTTGAGAAGAATTTAATTTAAGGTGCCATCCTGTGTATCAAATATTTTTGGAAAAGATCAAGGATTTATGTTCAGTTTTGTTTTACAGCAGGAACATTTTTGATAAAAACTGAATCACATTTTGCATGCTTTTGATGAGGTGCATAATATGACCACCTGAAGGGGTTAAATTAAAACAATTCTATTTAACTCATGACTGAAAGCATCCAAAACAATGGATGTTAAGACTCTGAATTACACTCAAAAGGTGGAAGAAGAGATGCAACTAGACTGATAATCTATCTATTCTGGTTCTATGGTTCTATGTTTTTATTTATGCACACATGATTTGAATAGTTCTCTTTTTGTGGAAAAAAGTAAATGATTTATGCATTACTGTTTGCATTGCTTTGGGGTTTTATTGTAGTAAATAGGTTTCTATTCAGTGACATTCTTGATATTATTAGTTATATTCTGAAATTACAAATAACTTATTTCAGTACTTTGAAATTTAGTGCACTTTATTTGATAATTGACAACAATTCTTGAGCCACAATGATGTTGCTTTATGATCTCCACTGACACAATGAGGCATTTATTGATCAAACACAGGGATTCCGTGGATACTCAGGTATCCTATCAGAAAAGATGAACTGGTGAATCCCCGCTCAGACCTTCGCACAGATTATTTTCCATTTAACCTTGTTTGTGGTGAGCACTGTGAAAACGCAACTCAAAAAGCTCAGGATTTTCGCAATAATGTGATTTACGCATGTGCTTTGCATGTTCCCGGCTCAGGGCAGATACGTTTAATGCAGTGTTTCATTAATTCCCCGGCCGCTCTGCCAGTGATTAATCACCGCGGTGGTAATGGACTGCAGCGTGTTAACAGCGGTGAGCAATTAAACATGACTCTTCCACAGCATAACTAAAATTTCTCTAACACTGAGTAAGAAATCAATTTGTTTTCGTTATGAGAATGAGAGATGAACCAGTGTGTTTTATTATGTATTGTACATAATATTATAATTAATAATTAATATTAATATTATTAACTGCCTTATGCGAGGATTAGGGTATGTTACCCTGGGATGTTTTTGACTGAACAATAATTTTATGGTCAAAATGGTCAGATATGCACACTTAGGCATGATTTTTGTTTGTATTTACATAGAATAAAAATGTTGTATAATAATAATATACTCATTCAAAACTGTTCATGCGTATATTGAGTGCAAGGTCTGATAAGAGCTGAATATTGACATTTTGTGGGGCGGAATTACAAGAAGTATGTGAGGCCAGAGTTAAAAAAAAAAAGAGATTGTGGTCAATATCTTTCATTAAGCTGCTTGATTCCCTGCTAATCATGAAACTTGTTCTCCCACGCTTTCAGTCAAAGTGTGAGACCCCTGTTATGAATTATACGGAAGTGTTTTCTGGGTGTTTTCCTCTGGGATCTGCTTTCACAGAGCTGACACCGTTCTCTGCAGCTCTGTGAATGGAACGTGGGACTGGATTCTTCACACGTCATCAGAGCAGCACAGCCTTGTTAAGGAGACTTTTATAACTTCTCGCTGATAGAGGGATGTAATCTTGTGTGATTATGCCGGTTGTTTACTCTGCTCCTCTCAGGGAAGCTTGCTGGAAATAGACGGGCTGCGAGATCAGAGGAATAATCGCAAAGTCTGCAGACTTGACAAACTTTTTAGGACAAAAAAAAATGATCAAGAAATGCATATTTCTTAAAATACTCTTTCACGCATATACAAAATAACAGAGGTTTTGTTAGAGATGTGGTTTTTTTTATTGCATTTGTACTGCAACATTTTCCTCTTTTGAAAGGTGTTCTGTCAAAAAGTGACTACATGCAAATAGATTTGTGTTTGCCAAACTGTAACAGCAGTTTTCACAGTGCCGCATGTGTAGTCTGATAACTTCATGGCTACGATTTTGCGTTCTGACAAATGACAACGTTGGAGTCTTGATGCTTTAAAACCAAAATGAGAACTTTCACAAATCTCAGCTGCCTGGGACGAGCTGGAGGTGGACGTGTGCAACCTTGAGGCCGTGGCTCTGTCACTAGTTTTCCACCCTGAGGTTCTGCTGATCTTTCTCTGGTTGCTGTGACCTCTTCTGAATTAATGCTTTGGCTTTTGGTGGAGTTTTGCCTTCAACCTTCCTTTTTCTCACCTGTAAAATTCCATGTCACCATACCATTCACTCTCTGGGTTGCTGTCTTTATGTTGAAGCTGCAAAGGTCTCAGTTTCAATTGATGTTCCCAGTCCCCCTCTTTACTGTGAAGATGTTCCATTTGGATCTTTAACGTTGTTTGCGGCAGCTTTTGGGTTTGCCAGAATCTTCTCCATTCCACTAATCAATGACGACTGATTCAAGTAAGCTGAAAGCAAGAAATTAAGCATTAAATGCTTTACCTTCCATATAATTTACACAGAAACAGAATATTGATTTGAGGTGACAGTATAGATCATCACATTGTTGATGACTGTTTCCATAAATGTAAAGGTGCGATAATGAAAGACGTCTCCACAGACACCCCGGGGAAACACAGCTGACAGGCCGAGACGCGCACATTAAATTTCTATCCTCAGGTGTACGGACGCTCAGACATGAGCCAGTGTGACATTATTTCTAAGAAAACCCCAGCAGCGCTGATCTCATCGGCTGTGCAGCGGCTGACTGCTCAGAGGGCTGCTTGTTGTGGTGCTGTGTGTAAGTAACAGAGCTTGATGCTGAACAGCTGCAGGTGACGGCTGCGGGCGGCGAGGGCTCCCCAGCTGCTGCGCGCTAACGCACAGCCTGCTGCCTGTCAGGGGCTCCTTCCCTGCTCTCAACTTCCCAGCTGGGGCTGCGCAAACGCTGCTCTGTACTGACTGCACTGTGGCACCTCATGACCTTGGGTTGATGCTCCTTTACCACCCATTGTCGTCCACACTCTCCAGTGCCACAGGTGTAGCGTGGCATTTGTATCAGATGTATGATGTAATTTTGTTGGATCATTTCCCAAATTTTGAATTAAATTGAAAGAGATGACATAAGTTGAACTTCCTTGTAAATCCACCATTTAAAAAAAAAAAAAAAAGGTATAATCATGCTTTTTAGAAACTGCAAAGCAATTATCAACTCTATGAAGGAGGTTGGCATTTTGTCTGCATATTATCATGATTTTGCAAAAAACTACCATGCCAATTTCACTCAACTGCACTGGTAAAGAAGTGTGTGTGTGTGTGTGTGTGTGTTTGGCTAAGATGCCTTCATTTTCATTCAATTTTATTTTCTAATGTAACAGCCCTGTGGTGAAGGTTTTGATGTTTAGATTCAAGCTGTAAAAAATAATCATTCAGGTTCAGGGAAAGGAATTCTTGTCTATGTTAAAGGTTGACAATTAAAGCAACATCATTTGCACTGGCAGTCTGCAGAAATGTTCTATGTGAGCAGGCTTCTTTTGTTAGGGCCACTCTGAACAGGTTACACAAAAACACACAGGATATTTTCACTGAACTCAATGGACGGGTGAGAGAATGGCCCAACGGGGAACCCCATTAAATTCTGGACATTTTCATTACATTTTCAGGAAATATCACATGGACCTCGGCGGAGGTTGGCGCTCTTCAGAGTGCCCTTTTACTTAGTGAACTCTCAGCAGAAGTAACAACATTAACGCACACTCATTATACAGATAATTAATGAGGTTGATAGGAATGTAATCGAGTTAGTGAACTGGACCTAATTTGATACAGTACGACACAATACTTGACAACACCGTATGATACAATCTAATACAATGCATCACAGTATGAGATGATACGTTTGCACCGACTCATGTCGTTAATGTCACTTGCTGCTGTTGCTTACTGTCAGAATTATAAGCACATAGCAGTGAATATCTCCTTTTGCACATCCATTGCACTCAAAAGTTGTGTTAAAAAAAGTTGCAGTAAATATACTGAAAGGTAGGCTATATTGTGGGTATATTTTGTTAATCCTGAAAAGATTTTTTAGAATGTGTGATAAACACCATCTGCTGTTATGTAATCCATTTGACCTTATGGTGAATGCTGCTTGTATAACATCACAAGAGGAACTTGGAAAGGTCCTGTGGTGGCAAAGAGACATTGTGGCTGTCATTCCAATCACTGGTGGTGTTTAAAGTTTCCAGTGGCGAGCCGTAAATATGATATTGCAGCCTACCCTTGTTTCAGGCTTTAAATAAACCTCACAGACACATTTAAATGCCACAAGATTTATTAAAAGAGACTTACAAATGCAGCCGACCCGCTGAAGATTCTCTTGCAAATACCGGTATATATGAGCATCCACAAAGACAATGACTTTGACATGTAGTTAAATTAAGCACGGACACAGGTGTGTGAGCCCATGTTCTGGGTGAGACATTTATGAGCAGGACAAAACTGTCTTTGAGTGTGCCAGGACCTCCAGCACCTTCCCTGCTGGGGAGCCCCCGGCCGCAGATACCAGCTCTGTTTAGTTCTTGAATAAACCGTTTGGCATTTGAGTAAACTGAACACTGTTGCGGCCGGTAGCGCTCCGCACAAGCATCCAAACAGCAGGGTTCACCATTTTCTTATTTGCTTGCTGCTGCTTTCAGACCTCAGTGCAGACTAAAATTTGCACGTGTGATATATTTTTATCGAAGCCAGTGTGATAAATGCCAGAAATGGTTAATTCAGGCACCAAAATTATTCATGTCTCAGGGGATAAATATATTATGAAAAGGTGTATGAGGGAACAGAGATTTGATGGATGATGATCCCAGCCTATAATTAGAATGGAGCTTAGTCGAGAAGGATATTCTGCAAAAATGTCACATTTGGAACATTTCGTGAGGCTTTTGTTAAAACCGAACATCTTTTTTGCTTTCGTTTTTGAAATGGAAATTGCTTACACCGAATCAGAGTTGCTTGTGTGTTTGCTTCTACTTCAATTCAGTTGAAAATAATGGATTCTAAAATGCAACCTATTTTTGTCATTCTCATGTACACTCATTTGTAAACCATTAGAGAAATACATTGAGGGGGAAAGAAACCAATCCTTACTACAAAAACAAAACAATGAAACACAAAAATCTACTTTCTTTATTTACTTACTCACTCACTCACTCACTCACTTACTTACTCACTTACTTACTTATAAAGAAGTGAAGTAATATAAAGGTACAGTATATTAATATAAATCTAGTTATATACGACACGTGGGTCCATTAAGCAGAATCACTTCTTTTGTTACCTGATTGGCTTTGGTCGATACAGGTCATCTGAAAAACTCATTGTAAATCCAGCAATAAACTTTATGATGTTGCTTCTTCCTGGGAAAATATAATCTTAATATATTTGTGAGTATGATTAACTATTTCACGCCACGTTCCACGATGTGTTGGGATGACACTGTGAGATCACAATATACACGTGACATTCACAATCAAAACCTGTAATGGAAAGATAGAGTCAAGAGATTGCATCAATTTCTTTGTGCTTGAGATTTTGAAAAAAAGAAAAGAAGAAACAAAGCGAATGTAATAATGTGTGGTGAAAGGTGAGACTGTGGGGGGCCACTTTATGTCAAACCCACTCCACGTAGAATGCTTCAGTGAAAGGTCAGTGGCGGCAGGTGGAATTACATGACCAGATCGGCTCCTTTTGTTGAAGAGGAAAAGAAGGCGTTGAACTCCTGTAATGGTTTTATCAGATGAAGCCGGCTATCATGCAGCTGCTGGAGTGAGTTGAGCTCCTCTGCCCATGTTTACACTCGCCTCCACTCTGCTGACTTTTTTTTTTGTTGTGGTCTATCGTGCAACACATGAAGAATCCACAGTGGGGCCCGGGAGTCAGGAGAGGGTTGTTGAAAAGCTTCGGCAATTCTTAATTAATTGGCTTTGAAAATGGTTGTGATGAGGTGTTGCATCAGTGGCTGGTCCCTCTTGTTTGGCGGAGACCAACTTAATTATCTGCCGCTGATTGTTTATACGTATTTATCCGTTGTCTGGCGAGCCAACCAATGGGAGTGGTCAAGAGAGAAACATGCGGCAGTGTGTTTGTTGAATTGCAACTGCGTGATATAAAATAGTGCCTCATAATTTTGTGAAATACAGACAAACACATTGTAGTTGGAATACATTTGAAATTTCAAAAGGAAGCAGCTTGTGCAAACTGTCTGTCAGCGATGCAGGATACCAATTCAATGCAATGCAATATTGTTGCTGCACGGCATCATAAACGTTGGGTTTTGTTGCCATTTGTGTCATCATTCTATGCTGTTCTGCGTGTTGTGATGCACCTTTAAACCTTTAAAGCGATTTTCTTAACTCTCAAAGCCCCCCCCCCCCACACACACACACACACACAAACACACACACAGACTGCGTGAGAGACTTCTGCTTCTGTTGGAACACACAAACACTGTAAACCTGTAGATGTTTAGAGAAACGCAACTGGGGAACGCAACTCTGGAGGCTCAGTCAGGGCTTCTCAGCCGTCCCTCTTGTCCTTCGGCTCTGGAGATCGTATCAGAGCTCTGCAGGGACCGAGCTGATGGGGTCGTCATGGTAGAAACGGCACAATGAATATGAAGAGACATCTTCTTTTTTTTCAACATGAACTGTCCAACTCTTACTCTTTCCAGATGATTTTTGTAACTTATTTTGCTTCTTGCACAGTGAATCAATGCAGCTCAATGCTTGTTTTTGTTTTCTTTTTTACTCTATCACAGACCTGAATATTATAAAGCTAATTGATGTGAGAGGCCCCATAGCAGTGTATTGAAGGCACAGGTACATATTTATTCAGCTGGATGGTTAGAAAGATTGGAGAGGTACCACAATTTGTCCCGGCTTTTGTAAACAATAAAGACAGTTGGCACACAATGTTCAGACAAACAGACGGATGCAGCCATTGTAAGAGATCAGATGAATGTTGGACCAATTATCTATTACACAAAATATGTAAGTTACCTGGAGCCCTACTTCAAGTTTGAATTTGTGAAGATACTGTATATTTTACACATTTTTGAGTTGATATTCTATTGTTGGTGTTTTAGAATAAGTTGACATGATGTTTAATGCGCAAAAAAACATTCCATAGTCGTCTCGTGATTCACGCGACTGGAGCACCATTTCAGCTGCCGGTACAAAAAGTCCACTCTGGGTTCTGTGCTCTGATTGGTCAGCTCACACAGACCCACAGCCAACAGCTCTGCCGTATGTCGATGGATTTCACCGCAGGAATCAGATCGGCCTCAGTGTCTACACTGACACCATAAATCACGAGTTGGATCTGAGTGACCGAGTCTATCGATTCATCCTCGAGGACATTCACGATGGTGACAACATTTAGAGTCGTTCTCAAATTATGAAATGCTATTCTCTCTCTCTGTGAGGGGTGAGTGACAGTGATCCTCCCCCACAGAGGATTTTCATAGCTGATGTGAGGCTCCTTGTTGATTGACCATCACATCAGATTGTTTCTTTTTTGCTCATTGATCCATATCGCCATTTATGACCGTAGCTTCTTCTCCCCCACACAGACAGATTAAACTAACATTGTTTTTGTGGGTCGGAGATGTGGTTTCTGCTTTAGCTGCAGGGGAGAGCAGCACTAGGGTGAGTTGAGTGCACAGGGCGCCTGTGTTGGACGATATAATTTATTTGTCTGTGCTGAATAAAATACTTATAATGGGAGCTGACATCTTCATACACAGATTTTCCTGTCCACGTCTAGACATTTCTGTCAGACTATGATAACCATATTTCCTGACATAGACACACAAAATTCTCCCTCCAGTTGTTTTTTCCCTCAAACGCTGCAAGAAAAAGGAGGCATCATAATGTGGTTAAAGGAATGAATTACCAAAGCGGATGATTAAAAGAGTTTAAGGGCGACCTAACAATTTCACCCACCCCTGCAAGCTCATCGTGGTAAATAATGAATTTTTGTTCTTTGTGGTGAACTATCCCTTTCAGAATAGTAGCCTCTCTCCAACAAGGCAGCCTGAGAGAAAGGATAATGGTCCGTGGTCCTCTGAAGCCCAAATTGACCAAAAATCTCGTGGGTGAAATGCGACTGTTGTGCTCCTGCTGTATTTGAAATGTGACTGGTAGAGATGCTCTGAGGTTGATTTTCAAGGGTCTCCATGTGAGCACCCCCTGCTGTCGGTGACTGGCTGTGCTCACATTAAAGAATCATGATTCCTCTCAACACGATTGAGTCTGTGTTCATGGGAGAGATCTGAAAATTCAGTCTCCTCTGTCTAAAAATGTTGCTGTGGCTCTTATTATGTTGGGGATCCAATAGACATGCATTCAGATGTATCACAGGAAGACTACTTTAATGTTTGTACGGTGCTTGAGGGAGTCTTCAGTCTCAAGTCACAGTGCCCTGTCAGAGAAATAAGTTATTTCCTGGCATGAAATAAAGTCACTGTTGCAGCGGCCAGCTAGATGAAAGCAGATATCTGTGGATGCTTTTTCAGCCTGTCCTGAATGACAGTAATTGAGGGACTTCTTATTTTGGTACATTTATGGAACTTGATATTTATTCATTTGTATGCATTTGAAGGTGTGAATTTTTGGAAAAATCAAAAGTGAACTTTGTTTCTAACAATGCTGTTAACTTTGATTCCAACATTTTGTGATCTATATTACAAAGAAACCACATTTCAAGGTGCATTTCATATGGTATATATATTTTTTATCATTACACTCGTTAAATTGAACACTGTAACCTTGAACAAATGAATATTTTCATCCACTCTGTGGCCAGCTGCTGCTCAGTTAACCCCCCCCCCCCCCAAAAAAAAGAGACAATTTCTTTCTTTGTCACAATGATCTGGGTTGTCCGTTTGTGTCATCATAAAATAGCTGTTATTAAAGCTTCCAAGGCTCAATTTCTCACCATTCATTTTTTGAAATCCAGTTTAACAATGATCTATCACAAAAAGCTGACAGTTTAATGTTAAAATATCGTGTCCGATCACACCCCTTTAGATATCTTGTATCTGTGTCTTTATTGTTCTCCTGCATTATTCTACTCCCTGCTGCTGTCAATCAACTGACACTCACTCGCCCCAACTGAAAATTATCCTTTAAATCTTGTGTGTGCATACTTGTTATTTGTGCTTTTTCGAAATATCTTAAGATAAAAGCAATTTTCTAATATATGATATGGATTGAAAAGTGGATCATGAATTGCACAAAATGACAAAAATATTGATAATAACTAATATCTTTCATGAAGTGAATGCACTAAATTGTGATGAGTAACTGTTGTGTTCTTTCCTGTGCAGGGAGTGGCTCTCACGTCCCTCTTTTTCATCCTGGTGTCCATCACCACCTTCTGCCTGGAGACACATGAAGCCTTTAACGAACTGCATAGCTGGACGGAGCTGGTTGTGGTGGGCAATATCACTCATGAGGAGGAAATCCACGAGATGGTGACCAACCCCATCCTCACCCTGGTCGAAGGCATCTGTGTGATCTGGTTCACCTTTGAATTCTTGGTGCGTATCATCTGCTGCCCAGACAAGCTGCTCTTTATCAAGAACACTCTCAACATCATTGATTTTGTGGCCATTCTGCCGTTCTACCTGGAGATGGGTCTGAGCGGTCTGTCATCCAAAGCCGCCAGCGATGTGTTGGGTTTCCTCCGTGTGGTGCGTTTTGTTCGGATCCTCAGAATCTTCAAGCTGACCCGCCACTTCGTAGGCTTGCGTGTACTGGGACACACTCTGAGGGCAAGCGTCAATGAGTTCCTCCTGCTCATCATCTTTTTGGCGCTGGGTGTGCTCATCTTCGCCACCATGATATACTACGCTGAGCGCATTGGTGCGCATCCAGACGACCCCACAGGCTCCATCCATACACATTTCAAGAATATCCCCATCAGCTTCTGGTGGGCAGTTGTCACCATGACAACGCTGGGCTATGGAGACATGTATCCGCAGACGTGGTTGGGCATGATGGTGGGGGCATTGTGCGCCCTAGCCGGGGTCCTGACCATCGCTATGCCGGTCCCTGTCATTGTCAATAACTTTGGGATGTACTACTCGCTGGCGATGGCCAAACAGAAGTTGCCAAAGAAGAAGAAGAAGCACAACCTGAATCCTGACGCTCCCGTGGACTCGGCCTCGTTTGGGAAGTCAGACATAAACTCGCATCGAGACAGCACTCAGAGTGACACGTGTCCACTGGCTGTTGAGGAGAGTGTCAGCAGGAACCGCTCAGGTGAGGATGGATGAAAGGGTCCCCTCTGCAGATTTACATGAAAGCAATTTTGGGGAAAAGACCCCTGCCTGTCTTATGTACCATTTTTGTTGTTTCATACATATCGCCTTAGTGTTTTCCTCCCCATGATAAATATATAAGTGGTCTTGAGCCTATAGCAACATAAACATCCACTGAGAGATAATCCGGGCTTAGTCATAAAGACAGTGACACACAAAATCAAATTACCCCGATGACATTGCAGTCAAATTGGATTTCATTACAGAAAAGTACAGATTTTATGCAATATACCTCAGCCTTTGTCTGGGCCCTCGGGGAGGTCTCAGTAAAAGCTTTGGCATTTATCTTGGTGTGTATTTTTGTCCTCCTGTCAGACTCGAAACAGAACGGCGATGCAAATGTGGCCCTTTCAGACGAGGAAGGCTGCAGCCTGACCCAGCCGCTGTCCCCCAGCGAAAAGTGGTCCCTCCGCTGCTCCCGGGGGAGAGACAGGTCCAAGAAAGAGGCCACCTGCTTCCTGCTGACCCCTGAAGATACCAGCATCCGCAATGGTAGGCTGCATGTGAACCGTTGTACTTCCATTAGCAGTGTGTTCTCACACTGAGGGGCTGAGCCTGTCAGGCTAACACACTGGCACACACCGTTACTCACATTTGCAGGCAATTTAGAGTTGCCACTTAAACTCCATGTCCTGGTCTGTGGGACGAAGCTGGACACTGAGAGTGTTCTTGCTATCATACAGCTACATCCATCTGTCTATCTATTTATCTATTTGTCTATCTATCTATCTATCTATCTATCTATCTATCTATCTACAGGTGCATCTCAATGAATTAGAATATTATAGAAAAGTTTATTTATGTCATTAATTCAATACAAAAAGTGAAACTAATACATTATTTAGATCTACTACACACATGAAGAAACATTTCCTGTCTTCATTTACTTAACTTTTTCTAATTATAATGATTATGGCTTACATTTAATGAGGACCTAAAATGTAGTATCTCAAAAAAATTTGAATATTACCAAAGACCAACTTTAAAAAGTATTTTTAATATGGAAATGTTGGTTTCTTGAAAAGTAATTCCATCCATATGCACTCGATACTTGGTTGGGGATTATTGACTCAAACTACTGGAAATTGACTCTTCCATGATATTCTAATTATCTATTGACCTGCGCATCTATCTATCTATCTATCTATCTATCTATCTATCTATCTATCTATCTACCCATCTATCTATCCAGCTATCTATCTATCTATCTATCTATCTATCTATCTATCTATCTATCTATCTATCTGTCTATCTGAGCAAACTGGTCATAGCAACTTCTCCGAACCCCTTACCCTAATTTGGGAATTAGTTCTCAAAATTAGACCTCAAAATAAGACAAGAAAACTGTACCTGTCTTCTGGTTTTCAGAGGTGCAGAACAAGCTGGTTTTGGTCCCGAGTCAATATGGCGCTCAGCTGTGGATATAAAGATCGGTGGAGATAAAGCAGTGTAGACTCATTATTCATCAGAGAGTTCAAACAAAATCAATACATGAGGCTTGTTGCAGTAATTGCATCATCTATCTGTCCTTACGTATTCATTGAAAGCTTTTTTGGAATAATCACCATCATAGAGAACAGCCGGTAAATGTTGCAGCTACTCTCTATGTGTGAGAGTGTGTTTACGTAAGTCAGTACAGTCAACTTCAACAACAAGCTTCCTATTATACCAGAGGCTACACAATTCAAAGTTTTCTGAAATGAAGGAAGGTGTTTTTACCCCACCAGACCACTGTTTTAATGGCCGTGGATCTCACATTTTAGCATTCCAAGCTGCTAACAACCTCTCACCCCACACCAACACCCACACCTGAGAAGAGGCTCTATTTTTCTCAGTTTGAAGACACTCCTGAGATTAAACACACATCAAACCAACCATTCGACATCCGGTTTGAGGTCTCCACCCAGTCCAGTGACACTGAAGGTGTTTTCCTACACTAAATTGCACTTTGCTAAGATGCATTTTCCCTTACAATCGCTTAATAGAACATCACTGCCAAGGAACAAAACAGCACATAAATGGGGCGATTAATGTTGCCAGCCTCCTTTTTTTTGACAGAACTGTTACAAGAAAATTGTGTATGGTCTTTTTACTGACAGCCTGGGCAGTAAATAGAGCATAATCCTCTGACACCATTTAAAAAAAACCCATTAGTGACCAATGGTTCGATGCCCTAAAATGCGATGCTATGAAAATGTAATTTTTTTTTTTTTTTTTCACTTTCAAAGGTTCAAATGATTTCTGAACTTCTCTCCTGTCTTAAGACCATAACTATAAAAATCTTTTTTTTTTTTTACTATTTGAGATATTTTTGCTGGATAGAGCCCCATAGGAAAAGAAAACCCCAAATAGTGTTGTATATGACAATTATTTATAGCAACATTGATTTTTTTTATGTATTACTGTGTTTTGAACAGCGCCAATGAATAAAGAAAGACGCCACCTGTACACAGACTGGACAAATTGGGCTCGCCTTCGGCCGTGCATGGTGGCGAACACCGCGCAATTTGTGCAGTGCAGCCCCGCGCGTGGCCAAGTTGGAAAACACCTCGGTGCGAATGAGATGGGCGTGGCAGCGCAGTAGGGGGAGGTGTCGGCAGAATCAGCTGGCGTATTGAGAAATTCTTGCCCGCCAGCAGCGCAAAGAAGTGCGCTGAAAGCTCGCCGATTCCAACCTGGTCAGCTCTGGGCGCAGGCGGAGCGCAGCTGGTCAAGTGGCAAATTGGTAAACTGGCGGGGCCGTGCACACATTTATGTCTTATCTGATGGCAGAGCAAGCGCATTTGGCACGCGTAACAGACACTCAATGGACACTCATGTAACCTAACTGCTTCACGTCTCTTTGCCAACCACAAACAGCTTGGGCATCATATAGAGGTATATATCCGGAATCTCCCATCTCAGAATGCTCAGAAAAAAATTGACGCACACGGAAGATGTCTGGACCGGTCAGGTGGTTCATTAACGTACAGCCCTCAGAGTCTCAGGGCATTCTTTGTGACACGTTGCTTTTTACACAATGTAGCCTCACTGTGGATGCCAACATGAATTCATACTATTCATAAGACATATTACAGGTTTTCAACGGGAGAGAGGCTGACCATCCTCCTCATCCTTCCCCTCTTCCCCCTCCTCCCCCTCCTCCCCGTCCTTCTGCTGCGGCAGCAAGGCTGAGCAGATGATTTATTTTAATGATCAAATGAGTGATTCATTTTTGAAAATGTGAATAAAAACAATAAAAGACACTTTAATAAAAAATCAACCGTTTATCTCATGTTCTCACATCCTTAAATTCTGTGAATATTCAATCGGGAGTCAAGCCTACATGCCAATATTATAATATTCAATTGCTTGAGCCAAGTTCATCTCACATGCAAACAGTGTAAGAAAAAGCCAGGCTACGGAGCGTGATGCATCCTTTACGCACAGCTGGTTCCCATTTCAATCCTGTTACGCATGGCATTTGTTTATGTCGGGATTTGTGCACAGAACCCACCTTTGTCACATGGAGTTTAAATATATGCAACTTGATATGAGTGTCTTTATGTGTGGAAAAAGATGTTTGTCTTCCCTTCCCTGCTTTGGAGAGAGTGTGGAGGAGGCG
>CAESWR010000061.1:2000188-2011102 GCA_903171835.1 Mullus surmuletus | reverse complement strand
TATGGTTAAAAACAAGAGGATCCAGGCCAAAAAAAAAAATCGTTTTATTTAGGATATTGAGAGGGCTAGCTCCATGATCAAAGCCATTACGAGTTGTTTAGATGGAAAACGATTAGGGCTCTTTAGAGCTGTGGCCGTAGGGAATAGTGCTAGTTAAATTGCAGAGTTACAGGATATAAGGTATAGATGATATTTCAGTGGCACAGTATGGCAGGAAACAGACAGATGGATGCATCAGGTCTGACGATGCTCAGATGGATATCAGCGGCAGGAAATGATCGCCGGCCCTGCAGTTGGACCAAAACTCTGGTGGATTTGACGTGATTAGGGTTGTCACAGGGGGGGCCGTGTCAGCCAAGCACTCGTTTGTCACAATTTATATGCAAAAAGGAAAAAACAGTCCTGGTTGAGAGCACATTGCCTTTGTGATGTGACAAGCGTAAGCATGTTTCCTTACGATGGGCGCATAGCGGCGTGGCAAAGTGCTGCTCGGAGGAAGCAGCAGGGGGATGATGAACAGGGGAAAGAAAGGAGAGCCTGTGAGCACGGATGAGCTTCTATTTCCCCAAGTGACTCCTTTTGATGATTGCCACTAATAGTTTTCCATTAACAGCATGGGTGGTCAAAATGAAAGCCTCCTGCTGATCTGTAAGATAGAGCTTAAATACGAGCTGTCCAACAAAACATTATCAACCGGCTTTTTTTTTTATCATCAGTAATTTAAATACAAATTGTGTCATTTCTGCTCTTGGTCAAAATGATAAAAGACTTGTGTGATGATGTCCTGAAGTAGTGCGGAGTCATTGGAGTTGTTGTCTTCACCTGAGACCTTGTTGAAGGACATTACTTGGGTTGTATTTATATTACATTTAGTTACATCTATTCAATTTGTGTTATTTATGTAATTCTAGCTGAAAGTAACGGTCGGTATATCACCGTAGATCACCCTGACTGAGATCAGTCCTCCACTGTGTTATGCTAAAGTTGTGTGGCAGCAAGCAGTGTTTTAACTCCACTGACAGCAGCCACTTATCATGGTGGCAGTAAATACAAGTAATTAGCATAATTGTTTGATAACTATTTTGCAAAATATCACATTTCAAAATATCAATTAAAGCTGTATCAGACAATGACAAATAGCAACAACTTGATGTCAGGTTGATGAGATGCCATCCACAGGCTGCTTGATGAAACACATCATAACCATAACCATAAATCAAGGCATATTTTTCTGACTGATCATTGTTGGAAATATTTTGGCTATTGTAAAACACACAGTTCTAATAATTAGATGAGATTACATCTCAGCTGTAAAGAAAGTAATAAAGATGGCCAGGCTTTATTCAGAATATTACACTACACCACGTTCTTGCAGGTCTTTCACACTCATATGCTGCCGTGCCTCATTACATCTCTGTCCTTTGTGTCTCCTAACAGAGAGCTGTAAAGACATCCTTGCTGCCACTGGAAACTATGCGCAACCGGAGGTCACCACTCTGACCTGACGCTGATTGGCTTTGAAAAGGAAAAAGAGCATGAAGTCGTAGCCGAATCTGTGCTGTGCGGAGCCTCAGCTCAGCTTCGTCTCCTTCCTCAATGAACTGCCAAGTTAATACTTTTTATTCAGACAAAGATTGTGAGTTTTTGTCTCTGTCATGCATCTAACACCCTGTGGTAATAACTCAGTTACATTGCATTTTAACCATGTACACTCATTTACATGTTGCAAAGCATTTTACATGTATTGCATGATCTAGCATTGTTTGATGTACCTTGAAAAGGAAACATTTAGCTCATCTAAAGCTGACTGTTTGAACTTGCGCTCATAACATTTTTGCTCATCAAATATAGCAGGACTTTCGTTCTTCTTTTTTTTTTTTTTATGTTTTGAATCACGTGCAGACAAAGTCAACTTGATTTATCCTTTTGGAGCTCAAGACCACTGTTTTTTCCATTTATGCCTTACATCCATTAATATTGTTACATGTCACATAAGAACAGCCCAGCACTTGAGAATATGGACTTATAACTGTTACTGTGAAGCAGAATTAATGGACACTTAAAATCTTAATTTCATCATCATTATCATCATCATCATCATCATCATCATCATTGCGTTTGTTGCGGCACTGCCTTTTAACACTGACCACAGGGGCAACATGCGAACCATTTGTTTGTCACATCACAGTGTGGTATGAATGCTGCTCAGGCAACACATTGTTTGTAAATCCTTGTACAATAAGATAATTTAACAGAAGAGGAAAAAAATGGAGCAGTATTGTCTTAGCTGTATACACTGATGAATCAATGCTGGTTAAATCAGGACCAAATGTGCATTTTGTTAGATTACACGGTAGTTTTTCATTACCATCTTTAGTGGAAATGCATACAGTGCAATGCCATGAGTTCCACCTGTGCCTCATGTTGAGTAATGGAGCTTAACAATGTGCAGTAATGTTGTCTGACTTGTTCCTTAAAACGTCTGGTGGTGTCCAACCTGCAGAAATCCAGCTGTTTCTGCAGAGAAAGAAGTGTGGTTTCTTCACTCATGACCTATTATAATATATTCCTGATGGTCTACCATAGTGGCCTTATGTTTAATAAACAAACTGAAGTTTTTTTTTTTTTCATGCTACCAACCCGCTTCTGCTGACCCAGAGGTCTGTAATTGTGTATAAGCACAGTAGTACACATGTAGCTTTGTACAATATCCTTGATCGTTCTTTAACCCCCTTGTGTTTATGACATGCACCATGAAATAGCTATAAAACATTAATGAAAGATTATTATTTTGATATTTCTCCTTTTCAGGCTAATTTCCTGTTTTCCTGTTGTATATACTCACTTGATGGAGAAGCACACGGCACATCAGTTTCATATTTTCCGATTCTCTCGGTGACTGTGATGGATTTCAAACCAGTCAGATGTCGTACGGTGTGCGTGTGTGCATGTGCGGTGTACCATGTAGGCATGTGTTTCCATGCAGAAATACAAATAAAATACACCTCTGTTTCCTCCTGTGTTGAAGACCAAATGTTGTCCTTTCTGCACACTCACTATGTAATGTCTCTCACAGCTTGCACCAGACAATCTGCATCTTCTCTTTTAATTCCACAGTTTGTGGCTGGATTCCGTGGCATCTATTTATAGACAGCGGCGGCAGCACAAGTGTTTGTCAGCTTGATCTTGTGCTCACTTAAAGTGGCGTAACGGCAGTCACAGCCCTGCCTCCTGCTCTCCTGTGCCTCCATGATTATGTACTGAAGGTGTAGTTGGCATACAGAACACATCTCCATGGAGATTTGGAATGACAGGCAACACTAATTACTGCTCTGCTGCCAACCCCCCCACCCCCCATCCACCCACCCACCACCCTTACGTCGTTCACACGAAAAGAGGCACCATATCATACGCACACATACACACCTCAGCCCAGCATGATCCTCATCACTGCTGTTGCCCATTTAGAACATTTTGATGTTCAGGAACGCACTGGTCGTGATGAAGGTGTGTGTGTGTGTGTGTGTGTGTGTGTGTGTGTGTGTGTGTACAAAAGTCAACACAAGTTGCTGTTGTCCATGATTTTCAGTTCACTTTGTGTTTATTTGTATATAAAGGGACAGTGCACTCATTTTCCAATTTTCCTGTGGAGTTAATTGGATACAACTAAAACATTGTTAACGCAATATTTCTGACCTCGAACCCTGACACCAGCATGGTGATATCAGATACACCAATAAAGTGTAGACATGGGAATGAATGGAATTTCTCCCAACACCCCCAAAAAAGATTTCATGGGCTGCTGCCATTTATTTAATGCGAGTTCTCATTTGTGTGCTGCATGTTATGAATATCAGACCAGTGTTTTGGGCAGCATCTGGTGCATGCTAATTTTGTTGCTGTTGTTTTGGTGCTTTTGTTAGCAATGCCAAAATATTTTTTAGAACAGTGTGCTGAAAACATTCTAGTTAAAAAAAATCCATCCAAATTCCATTTATCTCTGTTGTATTAGGAAGGAAGAAGAAAAATATTAGCAACTGCAACAAAATAACCTGCAGACAGTGAGTCAGATTTTTTATTTACTTGTTTGTGATTTGTATAAATCATGAATTACTTTCAGAAAGAAGCTGCCAATAGCCTCATTCCTACATGAATGTCATGGCTATACATCAGAGGCAACATCATAATCACCAAGAGATCCTTTGATTTGGTTGAAAGCCATATTTTGATGACTGTATCAACACAATGCAGTCATTGTGACAGTTTTCCACATCAAAATAACTCCATCAGTGAGCCAGCATCTCCTGCTCAGCCTGTGCAGAGTAAAGATGATTGACAGAAAAGCTGGGCTGTGATTCATGAAATGAGATGAGCTCCGGCAAAGGATGAAAAAGCCAATCCTGGAAGTAGAAAGAGAGAATCTGTCAGGGTTTGTCCTGTCATCCTTGATTACTCCCTATTATTGTTTCCCCTCCTTTCTTGCATATTTTTTTCCCTCCCCGTTGAAGGTTGTCATGACAATGTCGAATGCAGTTTCCATGGAGAAGAGCTCAGCTTGAGCAGATTCACCATTTCATTCATTGGTGTTACACTGTGGAAAAAGGGGGACTTCGTATCTTGTTCTGTGGAATAACTTTCAGTTACATGCGTATCTCCATGATTATGTAATTAGGGCGACCCACTGTTTTGGACTTTCCACCAGATATCAGGAACATAATACTGTATATATCCATTTATGTATCATTATCCATCTATTGTGGTTCGCAAATTCCCAAAGTACTTTGGGTCACTTTATTGAATCTGATCTGCTCTTTGCAAGTCATTACCTTTAGAAAAAAAGATCCACTAATCTGCTTGCACAAATGGTTTTGTTTTTCTTATTGATAAGAGGATGTTTTCAAAGATTGTGGTGCATCAATTGATGGTGTAGTTAAGAGAAAAGATGAGTCGTATCAGGATTCAGGAGCCACTCTATAAGCACTCTAAAATATGATGAAACATAGAAGTCTTAAGTTTTTTGATTTTCTAGGATGACTATACATAAACAGTTATCTGTTCTTATCACCACAAAGTTACCATTTAACAGCAAGCCATTTCGATAAGCTTCGACAGACCAAAATGATCCTTTGAGCACCAATCATGATTCATGCCTGCATTTCTGATGCCACCAGGGAGCCAGATATCAATATCAATATCAGATATCTTTTCTTCTGGTCTGCCAAAGAGCTTCATCATTGCGTTCATCCTGGAGTGAGAAGCCCACCGTCCATGATGACTAAACCCAAAATAGTGTATGAAACGCATCCAGCCCTGCGAGGGGGGCTTGGAGACCTAATGATCTGTGAAGAGCAGAGGAATTATTTCTCAGTCAACTCTCCTAAAGGGGATGTTCCCTCGTCACAGAAGCATTATGTGTTTCAGCAGAAGGCCAGTCTCTTGTGGGCTGCTAATGGACAGCACTCCCCTTTCTCCTGTGGCCCTGTTTGTGTGTCTGTGTGTCTGTGAATGAGTGTGTGGGAGACAGAGAGGGGGCTAAATGGGGGAAACTAAATGTCCAGGAGTAAAAGAACATTGATATTGCCCTTTTGAATCAAAATCTCCATCAGCGGTGACCCTGTGCACACCTGCTCACCAACTTCTCTGCAACCTTCGCACCACGACCAACACTGATGACACACGGGATGAAGACAAGTGAAAACTGCACAGATACTTTTTAGTTGTTATCAAAAACTGCATTATATTCTAAAATGGAGCTTGAATTTGTGGTCTTCAGCTGAGGGGGGGACATGACAACGGACTACATAGGTAGTGTTGGGAAACTAAAAACCTACCCGGTTCCAGATGCTGACTTGCACCTTGTTGTAATGAAAACAACCTCATGCAGGAAATAGATTGCAATCAAAGCAAAAAATGTGTGTTGAAGAAATAATGGGAGGCCTGAGATGGAACACTGACTCGACTTTGATTTCCCTTGTTCACACAGAATAGTTGAAAAACTTCTATTTTTCAGAAACTTCGACTGACAAAAGAGGATGTGAAAGATGTCCAGACCTGGTCAACAAGGGGAAGTGACTGACCACAGAGGGACTGCAAGGCCACATGACATTTGCAACAGAATAACAGGGAGAAGGGAAGTTCAAAGCAGCAGATTAAGGAAGCAGTTCGAAAGGAGGACACAAAAGATGCCTCATTTAAGGATGTGAAGGTAATTTGAGGAAGAGTCCCCACATACCAACAAGAAGGAACTGCTGACAGTAATTAAAAGTCCCACTAAAGCAATAATAACGCTATATATCTTTGTTTTCACAACCAAAATTGAAAGCTCCCACTGAGTGTAAAACGGAACCATGCAAGTAACAACATGATAGTTGTCTCAACCTGCTGAAAGCAATGTGTAAGTTCACATGGAAGGAAATGGAGAGTGCGATGGCTGTATCCAACCACAAGGCTCCTCAGTCAGTTGCACCAGTTCTGCAATGAAGGTTGTGTGGAGCTCAGCTCCCAGTTGCCACCAGTTGAGACCTTCGGCATTGTGCAGCATCCTGTAAGGACACTGAGCTAACCTCTCACTCCTCTGAGGTTTACTGATTAACACGTTATGGTCTCTCACATCAGTGGTCATGTGCAGTCATGTCTTAATTGCCTATAAAATCTAACAAGGATGACAAGATTCCAGCCTCAATAACCAGCTGCTTAGTTTAATTTTGACGTGAGAGATGTGAGTGGTATTGGTTGTACTATCTAAAGGCTCATTTAGGAATTTTAGGAAAATCAGGAAGAGAAAAAGTAGGAACTCTTACATTCTGCACCTCGCACAGTCACATTCACTTTCTTAAACAAACTTGAAATAAAATCACCAATCGATGTGATTTACCAACCTTCTGTGTTTCTGCACTTGACTTCTGTGGAGTCGACTTAACAGCTGCAAAGTTTACGAAACTATGTCCCGAGTGTTGTCTGCATAAAGCTCTTTAGTACCATTTAGAAAATTCATGTTGCTGCGCACTGAGAATCCTCTCAGACATGCGGGTTGCCTTGTGTATGAGCGTGGCCATTATGACTAAAGGCAGCCATTAGTATGTGCATTTAGCTCCTCTCCACGCCCTCTCAAGTCGCTGAAATATCGGATCCATTTAGATGCATTCCCCTGCTTTCACTTCCTGACACTTTGAATGGAAATAACTGAAAAAAAAAAAAGTACAATAAGAGTGAACTGCCGGAGCTCATGAATATTAATCGTCCCAGTAGGGCTGCTGAGAAGCAGTTGAGTCCAGAGTAAAAGCAGGACAACCACCATGTTGTTACCGTAGATCCTCACTCCTGCGTAATGAAGTCTGTGCGTCTTTCGGGAATCGGTGAAGGCTTCCAGAATGAGCGGGCGGGTTCTTGCTCAGCCAAGATCTCTTTAGTGCCCACCGCCAGAGAGGGCATTTCAGAGCTGTTCTCCTGTAGAAAGGTTCAGTGGGTGCAATCAGGCCTTTTGACTGGGCGCAGCAAACACTAACTGGCTCCTCCATCAGTGGCAACACCTCCCCAGGTGAGTGAGAAATCAGTGAGGCAACAACTTACTCATCAAGGAATTACTGCTCTACTTTCAGCCACTCTGCCTGTAATGTGAAGTCGTTCAATATTTAATAGTCTTGATATTTACTAATTGTAGTACAATCAAGTGACCTGCTCTGATTGCACGAGTGGGTTAGTCACAGCTCGGACGTGTGCTGGGTCTCAATTTATGTATTTTTCTACATAAATCTAACTGAGCACATTACGGAATATAAACCATAAAGGTCACAAACACGTCTGGTTTACAAATGTTGGGGAGCCAAGGAGGGGCCGCTAATCTTTTAACTTGTAAGCGGCCAAAAAATTGTTTCGAGTGTTGCAAACAACACCGTCCGTGGTATAATAGTGCCACATTTAAGTGTTAAGGAAGTGTTAAGGACAACATGCACAAAAAAATGCAAAGTGTTTGACATGAATAATGTTTATTATTATTTGAATATTCACGGAGAAAACAACCGTCTCTATGTTTTCCCTCAACCCCCGTTTTCTTGATATACTTCTTCTTGCTGATGACCTGACTCCGCCCTGATTGGTTACACCTGTCATCAATTGTCTCCTTAATTGCGTTGTGTATTTCACCTCCACTGTCTCCATGTTCAGTTCGACGCTGCGTGGGGGCTTTTTCAGCCTTTGTCTGTTTCTTCACCTTGTTTTTGCCTTTGAAATGACTTGACGTTCTGTAATCACGTGCTACACAAACACAATATGTCACATCAGGAGCCTGTACTACGAAGCTGGATTAACTCACCCAGAATAACTGTGTGAACTCTGTGTTACCATGGACAAACACAGAAATATGTGGAATATTATTCAGATTAAAAGCAACATTGGCGCAGCTGCCAAAAGCCGCGAGGAATGCTGGAAGAGAAAAAAAAGAAATAAAAACAATATCACAATACTATCATCATTATAGGTCGACTCAACCCCAGTGGAGCCCAACGGACTTTGGAGAGAATTTAAAAAACAACTCTCCAAAGATCTCAGCAGGTTAACTATAATTTTACGGAGATGTTAATGCACACATGTCCCTTTCATCATCCATAAATGTGATTCCCAGGATCCACAGGATCCTCAAGGAGTGGGCAGGCGATTTTCCCAAGAGAATTGATTGGTCAGGAGGTGATCTTTCATACATGCTCTTATTCTGAACATAACCTGCTCCAGAGCACGTTAAGCGTGTTACCATGGCAACATACCCCAATTCACCTTCCAGAGATCCACCTTTTGCCAAGACCAAATCCAGCTTTGTAATACGGCACAGGTCAGCACATGGAAAATACATGTGCAAACACATACGCATGCACCCACCCAATCACACACACACACACACACACACACACACACACACACACACACATACACATAAATGCACACCCTAACCCCAACTCAAGTATTGCTGCTGATTTAAACCTGATTCCTCAAAACTCCCCTCTGCGATGCATCATTATTTTCTGGGTTATTCTCACTCAGGTGATGATTTCCCTCCTTTGTTCACGCCAACCGTGTGTGTCTGTGTGTGTGTGTGTGTGAGGGGGGCATCCACAGACCGATTTGGCATGGACCCGAAACCATGGCAACCAATGAGCATCTCTGTAGCGGCGGCTTCAATCAATGCAGGGATCAATGCAACGAATCGGCCAGTCGACTCACAAATAGGAAAGTGTAAGTCACCCTGCTCCCTCTGTGGAACAATAATCCTCTGCTGTGGCGGCCATTTGGGACAGAGATGGAAAGAAATACTTGTTTTTGATACACCTGCAGCCATTATTCTGCTTCAACGCCCTGTCAGAGCCGTCGCAAACATGCGTCTCCAAGCAAAATTAACTTTAATGAACACATCACAAAAACAGATTATGCTGTTGTTGGGATGCCTGATTGGTGAGATCAATAAACCTAAATATAATGTTACAAACTCACTGCCAAATGTACTGCCTGACAGAAATGTGAAAGAATTATCTTAATCCAAATATTTCCGTTGATCCTGCCAGCTTTCTGTCTGGGCTCACTGTGTCCATATTTCCATCTGCTGTTTTGTCTGGCCAGGGTTTTGGAATAAATGATTTCTTTTCGCAAACTTGGCAAAAATCAGCTTGGAGATATCAGCATGTAACGCTTTCTAAAAAGTGAGATCATAAATAAATTTCCCAACCCAGGGATCCCTGAATTTTCAGACGACTAAAACATTAGATCTATTTTGTGAGATTCCAGCGTAAACGTCATCTTAGGCAAAGACAAAACAGACAAATGAAAACAGAATTTATTGGTATCTGGACGGTTTTAGTGGCATGTATTCCCAACTCCCCTCCGTCATATTTAATTGATTATTGATTCTCCTTGGCTTTCCTGTTCACTAAAGAGTTCACGGTTGCTGCTCTCAGTGTCTGCGACAGACTGTCCTCTTCATAAAAAAAACAAAAAAAACAATCAGTGCACACTCACCTGCACCAAACTATTGGAATGGAACCAGTGATGTTTTACAGCGAGACCACCACAGCACTGAGATGTTGAATGCCAGTGTTTGTCTGGGATTATTTGTTTATCCGTCTGTATGCCAGATAGACCTTGTGAACTCTGTGCTACTGATCCCACTCCCCTTCCTTTGAAACCCCTTCCTGTTTAGCTGAAAACCTTACAGAACCTTTAATGTGAAAATGAATGGAAGTGATACCCATGGAGGAGAGCAGTAGTTTGACACTTCAACACCATTTCATTCTTTTAATGTGTGACAAAAATAAAGAAAAAAAGAAATCTAACCTTCCTCAGTCTGTGGCTGCGTTACAAATCTTCAAGTCTTGTTTTGGGCTCCCAATCCTCACAATTATTTTGAAATTCAGAGATATTTCTGACTCCTCTCTCATGCAAGCTCCAGAGAAACATGAAGGGTTCTCCTCTTCGTTGGCCTTGGAGACGCTACAGTTATTAAAAAGGTATCTGGTTGTCTGTGGTTGTGTCTGGGTTGGCACTCTCATCCTCTAATTGGGATCTGGGTGGATGATGTGCCTTATGTCCAGCAAACCTGGATTGTGGAAATAACTGCTGCTTTCCACGCATTCAGTTCTCATGGCTTGTGCAGAGAGATTATTTCTCACAGACATGATCGTAATTTCACTCACTTTTCCTCAGCTTTATCTTCCCCAATTTGTCTAATTATGTTCTTTTCTAAAAATAATTTGTCCAAAATGAATGAGGATGTCGCTTGAAATCGTTCCACTGCTTCCTGCTTCCCTTCGGTCTGCCTCAGATAATTGACCCATCCTGCTCTCACAGCGGGGCAGAGAGCCTTGCACATTACTTGTTGCTCATCCAACAGGAAAAAACAAAAGGAGCGGAAACAGCAGCCCTCCTGTGAAC
>CAESWR010000061.1:1966359-1978369 GCA_903171835.1 Mullus surmuletus | reverse complement strand
TTACAGCATCATATATCAGACTATATACTGGTATATATTGATGCATGTATTTGAGAGCTTAGAAAAAGACCTCGTTGGGGTTTTCTTTCCTTCAAACTGGATGGAAGCTGCACCAGGACACCTTACATCCATTACAACAGTGTCACCTGACATTAATGCCTAATAGACCCGTCAGAGTTTTAAATACGCCCATGTGCTCGAAGTGACATAGACCAAAATAGGAGGGAAAAGACTGCGTTTCCTAATGGCCATTTGTCAAGTGCAGATAATATGTTGCAGTGACACCTGCAATTTATTTTACCCTTGCTTCTGAACACCCCCCCCCCCCAACCACCCAACCAATCATTTTTTTCACAGGTGTGGACCTTGTTTTGCCTGCCGATCAAAAGGAGATGGAGCACGTTCTTGTGACTGGATGGCTACCAGTTACTCTTTCGTTACTTCAGTCGGCATTCTGTCACATCCGGGGGTAAATGAGCAGATATCGCAGCACCAGTTCTGCCTTCCCAGGTGAAATATTACACTCTGAAGTGAAGTGTCTCAGAGAGCAGTTCCAGGCAGCGTGTTCACACTGCTGCAGGCACAGTGAAGCTGAGGCTACCAGAACATGAGTCAGGGGGACTTGGATTGTTTGGATCACATTTAAGGATGCAATGCGCTACAATTGTGTCAGAGACTGAAATAATGTAGCTGATTTTTCACCGATAAACATTTTGGCAAAGCAGTTTATCCACACAGTTTTTGAGTTTGTCAGATCGGATTTTTACAGAAAAATTCCAAATTCTTCCAACTAGCCCTTAATTAAAATGCACTTCACAAGACACTGCCATTGTGCATGCATAAGTGCTTAAGTACTACGTACACACACGTGCACACACACACACACACACACACACACACACACACACACACACACACACACACACACACCTCCTGTCCCCCACCTTCACACACTGCATCAGCCAACATGTATGCACAGTATGCTCCCTGTCTCCTTCAATTCACTCATGTGACTCACTTTCAAAGGGCTGACTGCTGGGATCAGTTGCTATAGCAACCACAGATCATATGATGGTTACTCACCCTGTGAGGATTTTTTTTCTTCCTGGCTTTTCTTTCTTTTCTTTTTTTCACCCTACTGGCATTCTGCGGCACGGCGGTGAATGGATCTTTTGGGGCTTAGTAAAACATCCCTCCCAGCACAGCTTGTCACAGGCTACAGTTTCTACCTCTCCGGTTCAGAGTTTTTGACTTGTGACTTGACTTGTGTGCACATAGTTTATCACAACTTTGAATTATGCAGCAGGAGAGACAACGTCCCTTGCCTGCAACAGTAGCCATAAATCTGCTGCAGGATTACTCACCATACATCTTCGTGAACAACCACAGGTCGTAGTATGTGGAGGGACGGCTTGGATCAGTTGGGCCTGGAACTGTGGATGCAAAGTGTATTTCAGAGGAAGAAAAAAAAAAGAAAGGCATTTTTTATCTCAAAATGGCACCTCACATAGCAACATCATCATAGCTCTCCATCAATAGAGCTATGACCTGAAACGTCTTGACCTTGAGCCGGATGATTTTATTTGTATTCATGCTAAGAGTGGAGAGAGGGGAAACACTGCAGTGATGCTCTTGGTTGGAGCCTTAATATTTCATGCTGTTTAGTTCGCGTACAGAATAGAGGGGTAATGAGTCTTCAGACTGGGCTGTGATTTACACAGCCATGTAAGGCCATATATAAGGGTTTACTACTGTGCAGTCAGACTGCTAAAGACCTAGTAAATGGAGAGCAGGCAGACAGCATCCCCGGGCTGACTGGGGTCTTTCCCATCCATAATAATAAACACAAAGCCACATTTTCAAATGTTGATTTTGAACCAAGTGTGAAAATTAGCATTGGAACAGGTGACAGATAACAGGTTTCCCCACCATTACACTTGTTGGGAGTCATTGTTGTCCTTCAGGCATGAGCAAACTGGATGATGAAGTGATGATTATGTATTTGATAATATTGTAAGAACACACATTCACCGTCGGTGGAGCACAAGGTCTTGTTTCCACCCCAGGAGAGCCAGGTTGCCAGGTCACAAATTAAACATGCTGACGAACACAGACAAAAGCGGATCCATGTCTCGGGGGTGTTTCAGTACAGCTGAGCCTCACTGGCACTTCAATCCAGCTTCATATTTCTGCCCCCCTCCCTTGCCCGCTATTAATGGTGCAGCCCCAATTTTGTCAATATACTGACACCTCCCTTCTTCCGTCCGGGTTTGATAGCACAGTCATTGTAAGGAGAGAAATTAGAACTGGATTATTACCAGTCTTGCTGCTGTTCTACCACCTCTGAGAAAGAAAGGACCCCAGCTAACTGTTGTTACAAAACTAACATAAATCTGTGGCTGTCTTCTTTCTAGAAATGCTGCAGCACTGGGAGTGATTTATTGAGAGACATTTGTTCATGAAACATAAAAACGTAATATTTCATTGTTCCTGGTGTTTGTGGTGTCCAAAGAGAGCAGGGTCATTAATATTCTTCAGCTGCCCCTCGCCGATGTCCCTTTAATCGCCGAACCTTGCTGCTCCAGTGACAGGAGGTCATTAGCACCCTGATAAAGATCCATTCCTCTTCCCCTGATGTACAGACACCCATAGAAGTCATGACCGGAAGACAACAAACATGAGTATTGACACTTGTGAAATGTGCTGTTCTAAAAATCAATGAAAGAGATTTGGCCTTGAGACGTTAGATAAACAGCAATGATGGTTCAACCTGAGACATCATCAGGAGCATCTCTGAGTGGCAACAGGGAGTGTTTAGTTTTATGGCAACTAAATGCCACAGACCTGCATGAGGGGAGGCTGCAGCAATACAGAGAAGTCTTGCAGTAAACTGGGCAAAGTAAACCGTCAAACTGGGCTGTGATGTGAACAACCAGGTCAGGACTGATGGGGGTCTTTCCCATCTATCATACTAAAAATTCCAAACCACACATTCACTTTCATTAAATTGATTGTAAAATCCTGCCTCTAGGCTTTTCCTCAGTTACCATTTTGTTATTCAGTATCTGAGCAGAAAAGGCAGAGCCTGTCATTTGTTCACTTCAAATCACTGACAGTTATTGCTCCTCTGTTCACATGAATCCAAAACGTGGAGTAATATGGAGATCATTTCATTTTGCTTGAGATCTACCGCTTGCTAACCGACATTGCAAATGGAGAAAAAAACATAAATGCTTATATGCTGTGTGGGTGTGTGAGTAGGGGGTGTAGCTGGAAATAGATCTGACAATTTATTGTGTTGGAAGGATTAGCATATCAACCATCACAGTCTTTGCTGAAGATTATGTGATGCAAGCATTTTGTGATATGTACGGCATTTTTCAAAATCATGAAATCGTGTTCTGCAACAAAAATCAGCAAAGCGGGAAATGGAACAAATGCTACAGTTTGTGTTTTTCAGCTTTTTCCCACCAGTTTGCTTTGACAAATTGTGTGCGGATTGCACATGCGGCAGAATTCAATGTCAAGGTCACATAAAGGCTCACAGAGGGTTAAAGTCTCATTGTCACCGGATGATCACTGGTCCTCCTTCTCCTGCCCCCCAGTTTACCAGATGGCTGTTCAGAGCCCTGCTGTTCCAGGCTGCACAGCAAAGCAAATCTGTCAACGAAAAATGGCTTGCTGCTCTTCCGCAGATCAGTGTGAATCCATCTCTATTGGATACAATGAAAAATCGCTTGACCTCACTGGTATTAACATACATATCGATACCATATATAGTGGTATCTGTAAATGGTCCTTGCATATCCTGTAAATTAAAAAATTGCACAATATGAAGGAACAGTAGTGTGCGCCGTTGAATGCGAGCTTCATCATTGCCACATGGGTGCAGTGATGTGGGCCTCGGTGAGCGTAGTGACAGCTCTAGTCAGTGAAAGTCCACCTCAAACCGTATAAACGACACTTCCCTGCCACCTCATGATGACTAATCCCCGGCGACTGGTGCCAGGAGGCCGCAGTGCTTAAAGGAGCAGAGCATGCTCCGTCGTTTTTTGGTAACAACCTAAATGGCTGTGAATGAAACGTTTGCACCCCAGCTATTGTGACCCTGTCAGTTGGATGTGCGTCAAACAGAACAAAACAAAAGAGTCGTCCCTGGGGGTTACTGAGGTTTATTCATGTGTGTTGTCGGTACTACTTTGTACAGCTGTATCACCCCAAAACTCACTGTTTCTATTTACTCTTGGCTAACCAGCCTTGACCACAGCAGATGCTGAGGTTTAATTGTGTACTTAATAGCAAACTGTGTAACAAGGTTTGTATTGTGTTAGTTATATTTCCAGGAAATCCACCTGTAGCTGTACTTCACACGGATGGATTCACATATAATCACCTTTGCCAGTCTGATACTTCAGTGCACTGCATCATGGTCAGTCTTGGACAACAGTACTCTAACACAGAGAGCCTGTGTTGTGATGCGTCTTTACTCTTGGATGAGCATCCTAAGCAACTTAAAGGCCACTGCTCACGCGCAAACTGCAGGGTGACTCACACCCCCCTTCTTCAAATATCTCACACGTTTCAGGGAAAAACCTGCATGTGCTTTTACTTGATGTGATGTGGTCTTTTCACACAACAACTAAGAAGTGCCAATAATGAATCTATATTTCAACAGTATGTGTAAATGTTCTCTGTCTTTGACCTACTTCAGACTGATGGTAAATTTTGATTTTGGAAGCTAGTGATATTGTTGCGCCCTCTGCTGGTTAGATTTGTAGCTGCCCAGTGCAATGTGACCACTGCATTCTGTGTGACCATTTTGATTTAATTAGCATAATTCCTATGTATACTAAAAGGTGAGCGTTCACATTATGTATTATGAAAATATGTTTACCTTGTCATGCTGTCATGCTCAGAGATCAGCAAATGGCAAATACTGATTTCCCGTTTTTCAGAGTTTCTCATGGCTCAGAATGATTAGTGTTGTAATCCTCCATCCTCCCTTGGTCTCCTCTCAGGCTGTGAGGCAGGCAGATAAGATCTCCTGTGCTGCGAGAGAGCTTTGCTGCCATCTGGGCTGCAGCAGGGAATGGCAACCAAAAAACCCGGACCAGATACTCTTTTGGCTCTTCTGTCCTACCTAACAAGACACATGCAGGAATAAGAGTCTGCTTTCAAAAAAACACACAAAAAAACCCCTTCAGATCTTACATTTGGTGATAATAAGAAAACTCTGTTTTTGCTCCATAAAAACAACAAAAAATGTTGCCATTACATTAACAAAATACATCATCCCAAAAACATTTAGAGCCGTAGTGAAACACAAAATCATTAAAAAAAATGAGGCGAAACTGCCGGGCTTTACAATCAAACAAGCTTCCAAGTCTGTTGTGAATTATCTCAAAACGACTGCACACTATAGCCAAAAACAGCCTAGTGTTTATGTTAGGAACCTCCACCCACCTGGGGGCAACAATGAATTAGTATTATTGCACAGATGAGGCTATGGTGCTGTGCCTCATAATCACCAGCTATATAGGTTAACTATGTCATAGACGTGTTGTATGTGGTCTGGTTACTGATTGTTGGCTCTGGCCGTGGTGGATTTGCTTCCTCTGCTCACCAACCTGATTGCTGGTGCTTTCTCAGATTCATGTCTTCATCAGTGACAAGGCCAGCAGTCACAGTGATAAATTCAGCTGTTCAGACACACACAGCCTGGCTGGCTGCCAGCATCGCCAGACAGCTCTGTCTGCGCGCCACCTCTTCTTTCCCCCCTTTCCTCTCCCTGAGACAAACGACCCGGTCTCCACCTTCGCTCCGTGGCTGCCATCGATTATAACTCCTCACAGTCTCATTCGCTCCTCACCTCAACCCCCCCTGTCTGGCTCTCCACTTTAATTTCTTGTTTAGTTCACACCCTGTTTCATTATCGATTACAGCACGGGGTGACGTGAGCTTAATGTCTTTTTTGTAGGCCTGGAGCACAGCTAAAACAGAAAGAGACATCTTTGGCATTTGACCAGTAAGCTGCTAGTTTGATAGGATGGTTGAAATGATTAAGATAGGGTGTCAGTTTTGCTGTAAAAATGCTTAATTTTGAGGTCAGCAGTGTGTCGCCCGAGTTAGGATCAGCCACTACAGCCATGAAAGCTGGCAACTGTCTGCCATTAAAACCATAAACAACAGAGTAAAGGGTGAAATGACCTGGTCATAAAATCTGGCTAGTCTCAGGGTTTGATGTACAGTTCTGTGCTCTGTGCTAAAAACTGCCTTTGCTCTGAGCTGTACAGCCATTAGTGGGAATGATTATTGCCATATATTTCAACCTGTAGTCGCCTACTGAAGTTTTAGGTAATAGCAACTCCAAGGTCTTGCTTGTGACAGTACGGAAAACAAATGATTATTATAAGAGGGTGAAGGTAATTGGTCATAATTCACAAGTCCCACAAAGGAGTCTCTGGCTGTAATCAAAGCTGGTCTCCACCGATTGAAGGTCCCTGTCTGACAGGCTGTTTCTCTGCCTGCGCGGAGCAGTTATACATACAAGTGCAAAAAAGGAGAATGACTTTAAATTGCTTGATTTGATGAAGTACACAATTAAGCAGGGTCTTCACAGTGTTTATAGCCCAAAACTTAAAGATGTACCTCACATTTACTGGATGCAGAAGGGAATGTTTAAAGTTGAGGCAAATTGAGAAATTGAGCAACTTTTCCACTTGATGGAGGAGTAAACAGGACCTTGTGATCCACAGCTGAGCCACAGACTAGCGCCAAACATGGCAAATATCAAAAAGCGGTTAGAGTGGCTATAAATGCTCTTGTAAATGTAAGTTGATATAACCATTGACCACCACTAGATGGTACCATTATTGCCTCCACCATGCTTGGCTTTGAATGACATAATGAGGATGCTTCCAGGGACACGTGAGGAATTTAGATTAATTTTCAATATTAAAAATAAATCTTTTTTTAAAGCCACCATTTACAGTAGATTTAAAAACACATGTGGTATGTTGACTGTATTCTCTCTCCAAGTTACCCAGCCACTCACCCACATATGTGTACTATAATCTAATTGGCCAACAGTGAGGTTCGTTGAAATCTGAATTAACTTCTCTGGCTGTTTGTGTTTTATTGCATAACACATGGATAGAGAGGGCGCTCACGGCGAGAGATTATTTGATACCATTGATCTGTGGAATTTACAGCTCCAGCAATGAAATAAGAAGTCCAGACAAAACAAACAAACATCTGTCTCCGCCTGTAACTATAGATGCCTCACAAAGACTTAAGTAGACCAGAAGTCACATTACTTCCAGAAATTGCGGCACGGCATTCTCACTAGGGAGGAACTGCAAAAAGCTGATGGCAAAAAGTCGGAAGTCTGAAAACGGCTCAGAAGCGATGCTGCTACACCAAATAACACAGTTGCCTGTTTGATACACGAAGGCAGCGGCTCTATAGTCTCTGTCCGTAGGTCAGAGGTAACGCCCTGACCTGGTAAGGCCAACATGCTCTTGTTAATGAAACAATAAACAAAAGTCTTCTCTCAGTAACCCCCAGTCCAGCACTCTCACAAGCAGCCTTCGCTTTCTGAAAACTCACACTTTCATCTCTTGCTCTGAACTCAAATTACAACTCACAAACACACATGGAAATAGGGCGTGCACATGCATCATTTTGGTTCATTCCGACCACAAGAATATTAGGCCCGCCATCAAGCTTTAGACTGAACCCTGTTAGCACATGAGCACTAAAAGGGAGTTTAATAAGACTTTATTTACTCTTAACCCACCATATGTGATGGTCCTGAGTGTTTGAAATCTAAGATCAGTCACAGAGGGGGGTTTTGTGGCTCCCAGGACACCTAATACTCTGCGTGCTCCAGGGCCGGTGAGAAGAAAAAGAGCACAATTGGATTAGATATCAAAATAAGGTCAGTGTTTGTTTTAATCAGTCTGGTGACACAGGGAGCTCTTGAAAGCACCGGGAAGAGAGGGCCTGGAGAGAGAGAGAGAGAGGGAAAGCAGAGGGATGGTAAGGGAGACAGATAGTGAAAGAGAAGGCGAAAAGGAAAAGGGGAGACAGAGAGGGCAGCCGGGGTGATTGGTCCCTAGGCTACAGCTGCATAATGGGGGCTGGAGGCCGGAGGGGAAGCGATCTGGGGGGCGGCTGGCCCTTCAGAGTTCACTGTCAGGTCTTCAAACCAAGGGAGCAGCAATCACTTCCAGCGTCCGGCATTCATCAAAAATAAACTTTGACGTTAATGTTCTGTACATCTCTTTGCTTTCCACAAAACGTTGGATAATTGTCCAACAAATGGCTCTGAAAAGACAAATGTCTGTGTAATCGACGTGCTGGAGATTATTCAGATCAGCAATGACCATGTTTTTGTACTGAAAGGGTTTCAATTTAAGTAATAACATTTGTAACATCAACTATCATGTCTAAGTCAAGGCCATCCGATCTAAGCAGTTGTCTAATCTTGGGCTGACTGGATATGTTGGAGAATGATAACACTCATTATCAGGTATGGAAAGGTCTAGAATAAATGCTATGCCTTTTTTTTCCATCTAGGTGGTTGCGAGATTATATTTCCTCACCAAGCCTGTAAATCGTGGCTCTTGGGGAACGTTTAGTGGTCGCAGCTGACTAGACATTCCATGGCAGGGCTTAAAATCCTTACTTGGATACACCAGCGGATTTCAGTTGTCAGAAATTATTTTCCTGTGACCCATTACAAACACAGTCTGTGCTGGGGGAGCATTTACCATTGTTTGACACGAAAGTATTCTTGTTCGTAATCTGTGATGTCATATTGCAGCTCTCTGAGGGATGAACAGGAACTGAAGGTCGCTTGCTTGCTGGTTAACAGACCTCAGAGTCGCTCCCTGATTTATGGCCAGTGTAGAATCTCCAGACAGTGGATCTAAGTGGTGTTACAGAATTTTAACTGTCTGGCTTTGTGAGTTACTTGGTTATTTAGTTCCATAATGCCATTGAGCCATGACATATAAAAATAGTTTCAAATGAGTGCTATTTCCCTTCCACTGCCACCCATGCACAATCCAGTAACCCAGGAGTTTAGTTACACATACAGTAGGGAGAGAAAAGGCAACAGCGCTCAGATCACAAAAGTGGTGAAATAATCCCTGGGTTAAGTTCCAGAGTGGCTTGTTGTGTCACATCTTTTAGTCTAGTGTGCAATTTTACTGCTGTGTGTGCATGTTTTGTGTGCATGTCTCTATAAATATATGGTGTATTTGGGCGTCTGACGGAGCGAGCATGAGGCTGCAAGCCAGAGTGTCCCGACTCCTGCATTTCCATAAGCCTTCTCCACGGTGTTTGGTAATGGTATCCCCTGGTCGGAAGTGCAAATCCAGCTGCTGCGAAGTGGTCATAAATTAGATTTTCTGAAACTTGGTGCAGACGTGGTCTCCGGTGTGTTGTTCACTGGAGACCTCAAGGCCCCCCCTTGCCCGTCGCACGTTTTCATTGTCATTATCTGTAATCCCTCAAACGTCGTTGATTGTTGCGTCGCTAGAATTATTACAGCTGTGCAGCACCTCGCATGCAACGCATCGTGCCGACCAGCAGGCGCAAGAAGGTGCTATTATTCTACGTTACACTATTGCTGCACACTATCTCTTTTACAAAACAGAGACATGCTGAAAAAATTACAACTCTTGCGTTTGCACTTTCAGGGGTAGAGGTTAGAGTGATGTGCCTGCTGAAAGCTTTTTCCAAATCACAAAGAAATCAAGTGAGCAAGTTCAGATTTTTGCAGCTGCTTTCTATTCTTCAATGTGCAGAGTAATTCCAAACAGTTTATTTTCTATCCAGCCACTTCAGCCCCCAAGGTCATTTGCTTTTTTCTCTTTCTAAACAGGGAGAATTCTCACATGTCATTTCTTGGTGGAACTCAACTCGGTCTAATTCGCTATGCTGCTCTGCTCTTCCCCAGCAGAGTTGGGACGGTCTTGTTCAGATGTGCAAGAGTTCTATTAATTTACAGACCCCAACTTTTTTTCACTCTCATAACAAAATACCAGGACATAGTGTAATGAAGCCCCAGGCACAGACACTCACAGTTGAGGCTCCAACGTTCGCTGTGCAATGCTCAAAAAAGACGCACCCTTTTATTATCCACCATCAAGTGATGAGTCAGAGTCCAAACTCTGGCGAAGCAGGGAGCCCTGCGGTGAAGGGGGGCATTATGGCCAGTGTCTGGGTGGCTGTTTGGGGGGTCATGCTCTGTGCCCAGGCCCTCGGGGTACCAGTAGCAGGATGCGCCTGAGCATCCGCTGGACGGATGACCCTGACTATCCCCGTGGAGTTTGGCTTGCACAGCTGTATCTGATTGGACAGGAACAAAGGGCCGCTCGGCACCAGGGGGTTTGGCATTCAGTAGATATAAGAGCTGATCCACAAAGACCGGAGTCACAAATACTTTCCCGATTATGCTGATCTGTATTCCACAAGGAGCGGGGTGGGCAGCATGTTTTCAGTATTGTGTGTTTGAGTACAATAATTCCTTATTTTGTGGGTTCCCCAGATGTTTGGAACTTCGTTAATTCTGATATTTCACCCAAATGTACAAATGTCAATATTTATAGACTATTTCCATACCCTCATGGTGTATTTTGTAGCCAAATCGCCATGGAGAGACAACAAGCTCTCAATGTGGAAGCTTGTTCAAACTCCTCAATGAAAAGGATGGAAAACGTTCTGAAATTAAAAAGGGCTCATTTAAACAAATGTTTACCGACAATAAGTTGCTCTGTTATCCATCCACCCATCTACCTATCCATCTATCCATCTATCTATCTATCTACCTATCCATCTATCTATCTATCTACCTATCCATCTATCTATCTATCTATCTATCTATCTAGAGGAGGATCTTTTGTGCAGGAAAACACTTCACACCTCCACTCATTTGTAAAACGTGCAGGTATCTTGCTACGACAAATCCCTCTGCCATCAAACATCAACGTTGTAATTTTCTCCACTCCCATCCCTTCACAAGCTCATTTATTGTGAGACTGCGGGAGGAGAGACGTTTTGTTCTTAACTCCGACTTTCAAAAGTATTTATCCAGAAAGTAGCTGGCAGGTTTCTGCCAAAAACGTGAGAGAGCCGGTGGGCTACCGGAGACCTCCTGTGCGTCATGAGCCTTCACGTTTGATGCGCCGGAGACGAGGGCCGCTGCCAAAGCCGCAGGTCCTGTCTGGAGCCTCACGGTTACAGACCGGGCTGCGTCCGCGAATGCCTGGACGGGTGCGTGTGCGACACGCTGTCAGAGCAAAATCAAGTCTTTACACTCGTACAGTGTGTGTTCGAGAAAAAAAAACCCGCTGCCATTTAAAGAGAGAGAGAATACATGCAAGTACTGTCAAAGAATTTAGAAGTCATCAGATTTTCGGGCCGTTGATCCACTTCAGTTCTAAAACGGTCACTATCATGTGAAAACGGAGGGTAAAATCGCTGATCAACCCTACTTTTTCGGATATATTCTACGGGTTTATTTGGATTTTTTTTTTGACACACACTGCCTATTTTTGTAAAGAAAAAACTGGAAAGAAGCAGAAAGGCAATATTCAGTGGTTTGGGAAATATATATATGACTTTTGTTATAGGAAATAAAACAGGCGAAAAAGTTATGCCATTTGTTTAATGTTACATTTACATCTTAACTTTTACTGAATAGACTAATGGAATAAATTATTCGTTGTGTTCGTTTAATAAACAAATTCCAGTAGAAATACGTTAAAGAAAAATAACAAGATAGATTCGGAGAATTTAAATGTCTCAGTCGATCTTTACATTGAGTCGCGAAAACAAACGGCTGGAAAAATCCTGGGAAAGAATTGAATCATTGTTTGCTCTCATAAGTGTGATGAAATAAAAACGATTCTGAAATTATGAAACACATTTGCTCTGTTTTTTTGCACAGCTTCGTCGCTTTAGAGGAGCGAGAAGTTAGTTAATGCAAAGTACATATTTA
>CAESWR010000061.1:1923576-1944129 GCA_903171835.1 Mullus surmuletus | reverse complement strand
ACAAGTGTTAAAAAGGTTTTGGTGTTTGTAACTGAGGAGGTAAAGGCAACCTCGACTGAGTGAAGCCTTAAACACAATTCTATTTTAAAATGATCCCTCTCTCCTCATTTCATTGATTTGCAAATGTATTTTGGAACATGCAGAGGTTCAGACAGCATAGTCTAAATGTTTGGAGAATGACATCAGCACTTAGAAACACTTTGAGATCACAGCTGCAACTCTTAAGTTCAGATAAAACTCTCCTTGCTACAAGTATCCAATTCTGCAATATCTGTGCTCTTTTGAATGCACTGACTTAAAGGATCCATACACAGGTTTTCTGTGACATGTAAGAAGTAACTGCATTAACTTCACAATGTAGACCATGGCGACAACTTTTTAATTTGAAAAACATTATTTGTTAAAGGATGCTCACAATGTATACAAAAGTCATGGTATCCTTCATAGTAAATTTGAAGATGTTCGCTGTTAGTTAATGATTAATCTGAGAAAAATTTGGAAAATAATGCTTACACGAATGAGAAATTCAATTCACCACTCACTTTACCATGTTTGTTGAGTGACTGCCTCCAAAATTAGATTTTGCATAGTTTCCTTGGCATGCCTAAAGCATTATTAACAAATTGTTCCATTCACAAGGGAACAAGGTAATGCAATAATATACTACCTCAAAAAAATTGTGTCAAACCATGAGGGCATGCCAATGACAAGCTGTACTGTAGAAGATAACCTCTAACCACAGAAGCAGATCATTTATGTGTGACGGGCAGAAGCCTTATTGAAGACTCCTTGAATTGAACTGAAGCTTGTGAGAGCTATCTGACCACTGTGCTAAACAGTTTGATCTGAAAGCTAACACCTCTCTGACCCCAGTCAGCTTTTATTTAGCATGCAGGCAACACGACAATATATTAATAAATCCTGATTACTCAAACATCACTAAAGCAGCTGCACGATGTCTGGTCCAATCACATTTAGTGATTGGACACATTTAGTTTAATTGAAACAAATACATAAAAGGGAAATTAGACATAATTTCAAATGAAAAATTAATCACTTAAACCATGCCAAATCATAATTCTGTGGTGCCAATGATGGTCACATATATTTGCAAATCTCTCGTGTCTAAAAAGACATTTGAGTGTCTCAGTTTGTCATTTATATCAATCATGAAAATTGGCTCATGGTTTTTTTTTTAATAAGAAATCAAATTTTAGTTTAAGTCTCACATCACATGAACTTTTCTGCTCTCAAAGATTTTTGAACGTTGTGATTAATCAGTGTCAATGACCCACATGTTTGTGTTTTTCCTTTACTTACAGACTTCCACTGCTGAGGTGTTGGTGCAGCCAATCATTTCCAAGCTGGCAAACACACCACCACATCATCTCCTGTAAGTAACCTTTGTTTTGATCAACAGTTTATACACTGGTAATGATGCAAGTACATTAAAATAGTAACATTTAAGGGATTACTTTCCTTGAAAAATGATCTAAGTATGAGAATCGATTGTCTAGCCCACAACAAAATGAATGTACTGTGTAACATAGATTAACCATGTTGTTTATTCACGATGTTTAAATGTCAATAAAATATGTTGAAGATATGTCAGCTTGTGAATTGTTTTTTTTTCTTGAGAGACAGAGGTTGGCCAGATATATTTATCGCTGAGTTGTCTGAATCACACAAGAACAAAACTGAGTCACATGTCAGTTTATTACAGCTGACGCACTGTTACAAGGCCTTAAAACGAAACCTAAATGGCTTTGAACAGGATACTATCTATGATTGGTTAAGAATATTTTCTAAACTTGATCAGTTACGAAATCCATGAGCCAGAGTATTGACAAAACAGTGTCTCGCCCCTTTAACGCATTGGCTTTAACAAAAGAAAAAAAAAAACACAACAAAAAAAACCAAAGAGAAGACACCATCAAACAGAATTCAGCCTCTTGCCAGTTGGGTTTACCAAATGAGGACAAACTGAAGCAAAGGGCCATATAAAGTAACTCATACAATACATAGTTACTTAAAATATCCAAAACAACTAACAAATAATATAATCCAGACCGAAATGTACTTTAAAGCATCAAGTTCTTATCACAAAAGACTTATGGTACAAAATAGTCAGTGGCCCTCAATCACATACTGGTAGTGAATGCAGCTTGTGAGCTAAAAGAGCTTTTGTGCATGACTGTCGTTATTGAAACAATACAAAGAGCCTTGCACAGTATTGTGAAAGTGAGTTGAGGGGGAATAATTTGGTACTAATTGAGACGACATTCTTTGAGTAGTAGCCCTCATCTGCCACAAGAGGGCAGCACGGCAAAAGACTTGTCCACTAGATTTTGGGTCTATCTGTAGCCTTGGAGATAATTGCAGCGTATAATGGGTGGTCATAGTACTAACATACACTGTCCAAACAGCTATTTTTTTTTTCTAGTGGTCAGCTTCAAGTTATAGGTAGGTTTCTGATGTGTCTTTGGCTGACATCACAGGAAGTTAGTAAGAGATACAATATAGTATCTTGTAAGGCAAATAGTGGTGAAAAACAAGAAATGCATTGAAAACAGAAACGTAAAATGCATAAAAAGAGATTCAACCAGTAAGACTCCCATATATAAACACAACAAAGATCTCAGTTGTAATGCCATTAATCGGCTGCCTATAGGCACTGTTAAATGCTGGGCAACATTCTGTCCAGTTACAGCGCCATACAATGGGTGTTGATTCACATGGGTAACATCAATAAAACATCTTTGCAAAGAACAGTTACAAACACAAGGTTGAAAAGAAAAGCACTTAAAATCACACATTTTCACATGAATCCCCCGCTGTTGGCGGAGCTCAGCAGCTCCATCACCCCCTCAGTCTCAACTGTGAACAAAATGCGTTTAGGAGATATACTAACAGGTTTCTGTCAGAGCTTTGCTACAAATGACAATGTGTGCAAGTGAGCATTCAATCAGGAAGGGAACCAAAATCCCATTTGCATAGAAGAGCCATCAAGTGACAAGCTAATGTCTCTCAGCTGCAGATGATCCAGGTAAAAACTCCCACTTCAATCGTGACCAAAACCTACATTCTGTGTATCTGCTGGTTAACTTTCTCCAGTTTTCTAACTGAACCAAAACAATTTGGTTGTGCGTAATATAAGAATTTTAGATCGTGTGACACTTCAAGTTAATAGCACAAAAAATCGGGATAAAGTTGCATGCTTATGCTCAGTAGTGCAGCATCTGATTCATTGCACGAAATAGGTGTCTAGTAGAATAAAGGCGCCAAAAAGGGCATGCGATTGTGTGAATTGTTGTTTCTGTAGTTTGAGCAGTTAAAAGGTAAAAGTGAGAGTGAGAAATGAAAGCAGCTGGAATGTCAGTATTTGTGCTGAAAAGTAGTTGACCAGGTGAAAGTTGCTACTGAAGCGGGTGCATGTTCAAGAGGGCAAGTGTACAAGAAGTAGAAGTTTCAGTTGCTATGTAAACACTGCTGCTGGATGATAATGAGCTGTCAATACCAGGGTAAGAGGTGGCTGGAACTGTCAGTTGACTTGTTTAAAAAAGGGTCACTCATCAGTGCGAGAAGTCAAAGGGTCAGGATATGTGCAAGTGCTGACAACAGCTTAAATTTCAGCTGGAGAAAATGGAATTTCCCACTGCCCTTGAGTGTTCCAGTGGCATTGTGGTCACCGACATTATGCACCCAGTACGAAGGATGAACTTTTGGGGGAAAGGGAGCTTGAACCACAATTACAGAAATATGAAATGAGTGATGACCATGCTGCACTAATGTGATAAGAAGCTGTGGTTGGTGACAGGTTTAGAGTGTAAATGAAGGCATGATGAATGTGTAATTATATGAAGAGTGAGAGGAGCTGAAATTTTACGAGGTTAGTATTCAAACGTTCATATCTGTGGTACTGAAAAAAACTCCCTAAATGAGCCAAACATAGTGAGTACTATCCATGTGGATGTAAAAGTGTCTCAGGGACATAAACAGAATATTAATTAAGATATGAATATGAAAAAAAAGCATTGCTTAAACTTTGAATACTCATTACAACCCTAAAATGCAACAAGCACATGCCAGAGTATAGTATGTTCTTCCCCCGCGTCTACTTTAATCATCTGTCACACTATTGAAGCAATTACAGTTTTTTGGCTTTATAGAGAAGATTGAAGCAGTCTACATTTAAAAGTTGCAGCTCAGTATCTCAACTACTCTGCAGTTAAAGGTCAGAGTAGACATCATGCAGCATATTAATAAATTGGCCCACAATGCATAAGTGTGAGTATAGGGTTGTCAATACATTTTTGGATTTACAAGGAAATCCAAGTACCGCAGGTGAAAAAAACTTTTTGAGGTTCCAGTTTTGTGCAATCAAAAGTTGCTGCAAAGTTGCCATTCTAGGAGTATTATCCACATAATAAATTATGTTTGGAAAGCTGCTAATATTAAAATGTGCTGGATCTCTAATGTTAAGGATTACCTTCACTTTTGATGTACCTGCCACTCTTAAAGACAGAAACAGGAGACACATTATTTTGCAGAGCTATAAAATTTTGGCTTTCAAATGTTCAATTTCATCCTCTGTTCGCCATCATTCCAACTATTGTATGCTCTTAGACATTATATTTCTGTGTTGGTCTGTCTTTTCCTTGGCCTGTGTCACGCTCCTGTAGAAATTAAAGGTCACTTCGGTCCAAACGTGGAGTCATGTTCAGGTCTGAGGGTTTGCAGGCCCACAGCAAGTCACAAATGTGCTGGTTCAATTTCAAAGGCCCTCCCTGGATTTCTCTCCTCTATAAAACTCCATTCTGAAGGCGGTCAGGGGTGAAGCAGCCGTTGGTCTTGCAGCTGCTTTCTGCTCTTTTTACGTGGGCCATCTTCTTCCGGGCCCTCCAGCGCTGAGCCAGCGGTTCCAGGAACAGGGAAAGAGATGATAGCAAATAGCAGAGCCCGGCCAGGTAGAAAGAACAGTCATATGTCTGCGTGTAGTCATATAGGAAGCCTGTGAGACAACAAAGAAGATTATTTTAGGTGCCACTGATGGAGAAAGAGCAGTTCATACAGGAAGGTTCAAAAATACATTGAATTGGAAGCGTCTTGCAAAAAATGAGAGGAAAAATAACTAAAAGACTTCGCTGGATGGAAAAATATTTGTGGCCTGTGATATCTACCAAAGGTCTGACATTGTATGGTGTTGTCCAAAGGTTTCTATATTACTCTATCCAGGGGTATCAAAATATTTTATTGTAATTGACAACACCTTAGTTTGAGACACCAGAGACATCCTGAGAGATGCAACTGTCCAACAGGAGTGCTGTTACGAGGGAGGGGCTGTACTTTGCCTAATGTCAGTTTCTTACGAGAGCCGTGGGGGCGGTAAACAGAGCCACATGCTATTTATGTTCTACCCTATAAAGGGGTCATTAGTCACGTTTTAACCCTGAAATCCATAAGCTGCAAGACATGGGGATTGCCTAATGCTGCAGGAAGGGATCATGTCAATAGGTTCAAGGGAACCCCCTACCCCCACACATACATGGACACACTTAAAGTAGTGCCAAATGTTGCCAATGGCACTATGAAGCGTAACTTTTCCTGGAAGCACTTCTGGCATATATAGAAAACAAATGTGGCTGAATATGTATGTTTGTCAGTACAAGACATGGTGGGTGACCTCTGTGCAACTTTCAGCATCAAATATCAGAAAGATTGAAACCAGTGTGGGCCACACATGATCGGCTATCATGCTGATCATTGCCTCTACGGATGTTTTTCTTCGGAGTGTCTGAGCACAGATCATGGGAAGAAATCCGAGATATGACACAAAAAACAATGTCATATTAAAAACAGGTTTGAAGGCTAATAAAGACAATCTGTCATCACTTATGACTGAAACCTGGCAGAGAACGCAACACTGTTATTCTAAGAAACTGACTTGATTTGCTCATAGGCAGAGTGAAACTTGACCCAGTAACCTTTCCATACATTTTTGTCAAAGCAACCGAGTCTGCATTAAATGTAGGTTATTTTTTTTCTTTTTTACTCTTGTGCCTTTATGTTTCAACACTGCATGTGCACAGACGTGCCTGCCTGCTTGGAGGCATAGCGAGGAATTCAGGGCCCCATGAAAATATGTGCACCAAAACCCCCAAAACATGTACGCTCATAAGAAATGCTTAAAACCCACTCACTGCACAATGGAGACCCACTCCTCTCCCTTTCCTCTACCCCCCCCCCTTTTGATACTGATTGATGTGCAAAAATACACACAAAAACACATGTGTAAACTTCACCTCACCCTCTCTGGCACAAATCACTCAAATCATCTGCACATGGCCCACATACAGACTTTTGTTATTGTACGAATGTGGAAAAGTCAGTGCATGTGCGAACCCTGAAGCTTTTCCATGACGTGATCCACTCACCTGCCAAAGGAGGCCCTGTGAGGCAACCCAGTCCGACAAAGAACATGGAAAAGCCCATGGAGTTGTTGAGCTTGTCTGACCCCACGAGGTCCACCTGCAAACAGATCGGCACCTTGAGTTAACCTGAAGTTCGTCAGACATTTGGGACTTTTACTTTCCTCGTCTTTGTTGAGTTTGAATGAAGAGCGCCTTTGACCTCATTACAACTTTCAGGTGACATGAAGGCACACGGTTGCTGTCTGGCAGCTGATTACACATCCAGTCCATCAAAGGTAGTAGTCTTACACAGCTACTGTAATACAGCGGTTTTAAATACAAGGGTTTTGTTACCACACAACAAACGTGTCTTTTGATGAAGAATCCTCTGGATTTAAAGTTACATGTAAATATTAAATATGCAGTCATGTTTGACAAAAATGTTTCCCGTGTTCCAATAATAGATTTCCTGAATCGTGTCCACATTTGTGCATGAACCTTCACCTGCTTTAGAAAACTGGTTTCTGTCTGGTCTTCTCCAAGTTCATTGGGGTGTTGTCCTTGTGTGAATGTTTATTAGCCGCTATTAACTACTTTATTGAAAGGGTTAGATGGAAGGTATTTTCAGCAACAAAATAAAAAGATAATGCAATGATATCCTGCTTGACAAGTAGACAAGTCAGTGAACAGACGGCTTTGGCTTATTCGTGGTATGACTGGTTTTCTATTCGCCCTGGGGGGGGGAGGGGATAAAACTTTCAGGCCCAGAGGCTTGTCCTGGCCTTTCAAATGGCACCATCGCTGTATGTCCTTAGGTATTTCTTTTCAGGTGTGGTATGACCTGAAGACATTGGATACTTACGGACTTCCACCCATAGGCCCCACCCATAACGGCAGCTGGGTAATATCTCCAATGGTCTGTTTCAAGGATATTTTTCCCATTCAATATGTGACATAATGTTGAAATGAAGCCACTTCACCTTTTACATTGTGAGTTTGATCTTCCTGGTTCCTACATGAGTGATAATAGAGTGATGACTAACACTGGTGAGAAAAGTCAACTGATACTGATGATAACTATGGCAGTATGCAACTGCCAGTGATGTCGTTTTCCAAAAGACATCTTCCGGGTAAAATTATTTCTCTCCATTCTCCGCTGTAATATAGTTTCTCAAAGACATTCTGACCTTTCTGGAAAACAGTCGTGGGTGTTCTCTCAAAATGTATCACTGAAAATGTGGCAACATTTTGGAGATTTGCACGTATTCAGTTATACATGACACTGGCAGTGCTGAGCAGTAGTTGATTTTGAGGAGGGATTTCGCAAATAACCTGCTCTATTCAGTCGGTTACAAGGGTTAAACAAGCAATGTATTGAAAAGATACGGTTTGAGGATACAACCCCTTTTGGTGGAAGAAGTAATTGAGGTGAGCTTTTTATTGTAGATCTGAACAGTCAACTAAATGTTTGGTGATTTCCTTACCAAAACTGGCAGCAGCAGAGCCATGTAGCCGCCACAGAAGATAGCAAAGAAGATGGCATAAACCATAAGCAGGATGTAGGATGTTGCCAGTGGGGAGAGCAGGTTGACCAGGCCGCAGAGGATCAGGTAGGCCTTATGATAGTGGTACTTATGGAAGAGGTTTCTGTCTGTAACCCAGCCTGAAGCCAGCTGAGCAATGGTCTCTGTGATACCTGCAAAGAGACAGACTGATTAGGTGGATACATTGGCAGATGACAAGAAAAGAAAACTAGGACAAGAAAAAAATTGTATCAAAGTGACATTGTCATATTTTTTTGCTCAGAATAACACTGTAAGATGAGTCTTTAAAAAAGGACAATTCATGTGATCATTATAATACTGCAAATGTTGGAAATACATACACATTCTGTTTCTTACAGTACATTTTTTCAATGTTTGTTTTAAAAGTAGCCAGGACCCCAAGTACTGATGAGCAGAGGACTGTTCTGCTTAAAAAGCACTAAAGTGACAGTTTCTTAAATGCAGGGGGCAGATGGAGAACACATACAATGAAATATTCAGGTAGTAACGGGAAGCTTCCCTTCAGTAATGGAATCCAAAAAACAAGAGCATCCTCCTCCCACATTCAAAATTGCCATTACCGGTAGTCATCCAAAGACATCTATATCTATTCAAGCCTTAGTTACCAGTATAATCAAAAAACATAATTAAGCAGGCAATAAAGATTGTTGTATTAAATCAAAGTAATTTCATTTTTTTAGACGGTAGAATATAATAAAAGTCAGTGTACTCTCTGACAGAGACTGTAAATTTGCTTGTTTTAACAGATGTTAGCATGCCGACATGCCAAATTAAGAACAGGGACTCCCATGATACCACTGAATATCAGCATGCCTCACTCTGGTACCATGCTGATCTGTACTTTTATCTTAAAACACCACTGAGCCAAACCACAGGCTGACACCAGCATGGTTGGAGAGTCCCATTCTTGTTTCAATTTGTTGTTCTTGATGCAGTCAGACTTCAAACACAGTGGAAGGGGTTCTCTTTATCTCTATTCACCTGCCAGCCACCTGCTTCCCTCAAACCATTAAGTTGAACTTTCAGAAAAATGACATCTATGACATGAAAGACAGAATTATTTGCTGTGGCAATCCTGATAGGACAAACAGTGCTATAACAGATGCGTGCCCAGATGTCAACACACCTGCATTTTAAACAGACAGAGAAATCTGTCAGAGATTGCTAATCTACAAAAAAAATCTAATCTACAAAGTTACAGTACATGTATGGGCCTGAAAAAGCATCATGCAGTGCTCCCTCAAAGGCATGCAATTATTTATGCGTAATAATAAAAAAAAAAAAACGAACGGATGAGGGAGGAGCAGTTTGGTAAAAATGCAAAGGTTGTCTGTTTTTCCTCTTAAAGCGAGAAGTTACCAGAAAACTGATGGTGGCAACAGATGCATCTCTTAACATCTGTATTGCGCTGGCAATCCTCAGGCAAACTCCTCATTATGCATCTGATTGATTTGTTTGCTCCACTCGGATATGATGACTGAGCAGATATGCAGTGCTCCCTGCTGAGGTCAACTGGAACGCGATAGGTAGTGCAGAAACTGCAGTGGTGTATTGACCGTCGCAGGAATAGCTACAAGCAGGCAGCACTGAGCCACTGATCAATGAAACAAACTGATTTGATGCGGATCAGAGTTACCCGTCCTGTGGCTCAGCCTCTGCACCACAGCTGCACAGGCTGCAGCCCTCAGCACTCAGCTTGAAGCCAAGAGAGATGAAAAGTTAATATGAATGAGTTTGCATAAAGAAGTGTTGCTATTTTTAAAAGTACTCAAATTTACAGTATGTATAAGGTCACATTAATATCATTTTTTAACATGTAGACCGTAGCGGATGATGATCAGCCATGTCTTTTGTCTCGAAGACAAATTAAGTCTAAATGAATTAGCAATGAACTGTCTCGTCACTGAACGCCTCTGCTCTTCTTACATAACGGCATGTAGAACGTTTCTCTCCACAGAGGTTAGTGAGATGACATGTGGCAGCTGTGCTGTGTTTATGTGTCCGCCTGTGGCGACCTAAGACAATGTCCTGGAGTGTCCCCTGCTTGAATACAGACAAGTTGTGAGTTTGTTTGTGTGTTTTAGCCTCAGCATGTTGGCCCAGGCCTGCAGATGTTCCTGTTCATTCCCGGCACAATGTAGTTTAAAAATGGCCTGTCCAAGTAGCAACTCTAGCCATCTGCATCAGAGACATTCTACTGTCTACTTCACCCCAGTGCTGACAGGTAGAGAAAGCATATGTGCATGTCCCCAGGCATTGACACAGTGCGTGTGTGTGTCCATTTGCTTCACAAATGGACACAGGGCCATGAGATTAAAGCAAAATGTAATGACAGGAATGTTGGTTTTCTCATCTTGTCTGTCATTAGTGCAGTTCGTTTGGCTTGCCTCTTCTTTAGCACACACTCTTTTGCACTCAGTGCAGCTCTGCAAAGTATCGGGCACTTTAGAACGAGGCTTGGAACAAAGTTGGGAGCCCCTCTTGTTACCACGCCAGCAACTTTACTCAGTTAGCAGTTGCTTAGCGACTACGGATTGTGACTGAGGGTTGACGAATACACTGACCCAGACGACTCTGGCCTCCGTCCCTCAGTTGAGTCAATGGGCCTCTATGACAACCGCTGGGTCGAGGAAAAAGGGACAGCGGGACACTGGGATGGTAGCTTTGTGGTGTGGGTGGCACCCTGCTTTTCTAGATCTGTTGTGCCTTCTCTCTCATTACGAGGCACATGACCAGAGAATGTGACAGGACAAACGAGTCTGAGGCAAATTAATGTGCCAGTCTTGATGCTCACTGGCACTGACTACTGGCACACTGCTTGTGTGAGTAAAACACAGGTTGTTCAGAGAAATTCCACTGTTAAATATTATGGTTTTGTCACATCACCACAGAAACATTCCATAAACTGATTTAAGGCCTGCGGCAGTGGATTTGTCAGTTTATTTCAGTGATTCTTGTTTAATTTTAGACACAGTGTGCCTTTAGCCTAATCTGAATCTTGGCTTGGTCGATACATTTTTGTATTTTGGCTGTGTTTCATTACACATGTCACACAAGTTATAATGTTTTTTTCAAACATTACTTTGCATTTTTTCTCTGACATTTACCATAACATAAAATGACTTTGCCCAAGATATATCTCCTTCAGTTTCCCTTATTATGAAAGAATGTGTGTGTCTCTTAAAAAGAAGCATCAATAATGCAGCTATCAAAACAGAAGAGGGTGCGGTAGTACCCGCACTTGGGGAATGGCATTTGTCACACCGCGTGTTGAATCATTTAACTGTCATTTCTTTATCATACACCTTACATCAAAGCCAATGAGATCTCTGCCTGTCTGGGCAACAAGGGACAGATTACAAAACCAAAGTATGTAACTTATAAACACACAGCCTCCTCCATAGCATTTCAATTATTCACAAAGCCTGACCAAGCACTCGAATTACATGCACATGTGGCCAATGGTCAAAACGGTAATGCTGTTTTCAGCTCCTATGGAGTGGCCTCATCAGTGGCATACTGCTGAACCCACACGCCTTGGCTAGTGGACCAAAGTTCAGCTTTTATGTAAGCACATTCATTACATAATACTGCAGAGTCTGAGCAGCTCACAAATAATTAATGCCTAGAAGTTGACAGAGGCCTTTTTGCATCACTTCTTAAACCCAGTCATAAAGAAACCTGGATCTCCCTCCTCAGTCAACATGAAATAACTGCTGAGTGCTGCATTCAAAGACGAGTGACTGTGGTTTCTCCAAGCTGGTGTCTGTCTGAATTCTGAATGATGTTTACGGATCGGAAAATCGAAAATTCTACAATAATGTTGTTTTACTGAGCTCTCAATCAAGTGACTGAGATGTCCAAACCGGCATCTTCATAAAAAGCACACAGGAGTAATGTAAATGTTAAAATGCATTTTAAGTGCAACTGACAGTTTATGTATGAATTAGCCATTATATCACTTCTTTGGTTATTGATATATTTTATAATATTTACAAATATGACTTTAATAAAGTTGATCATGCCTATCGTCTTGATTTTATCAAAAAAACATCCCTGACTGGTACCTAATAAGACTCATTATCAGTCACTTTTCAATAGCACGAGGGGATGATTCTCTGTGTTATGTGGGCCAAAAACAAACAAAAAAACAACTGGAAATGACTGATTAATGTGTGCCTCACCTGCCACAGAGATAATAAAAGAAGCATCCATGGCGTCGATGCCCAGGGTTCTGGCCCGGGCAGAGAGGTGGAAATAGGGGATGAAATAGGCCAGCTGGCTGAAGACCAAAGACCAAGTGTAGATGCAAAAGAATGGGTCCTTTAGCAAGGAGAAATCGAGTACTTTGGCTTTTATGGCGTTCTCCTCACTTGGTGTGCTGGCATGTGAAGGAAATCCAACAATGGTGGACCCATTCATGCTGCTGTTGAGCTCTGTGAAGCTGTCTGGGGTTGTGGGTTTAGACTGACCCAAGTCTTGGTGGGGCTCGTGGCCATTCACGCCATTGAGGACCAGTCTGGTAAGTTCACGGTTGACTGACTGGTCCTGGGCTCCCTGAGAGCACTGCCCCTCCAGGTCTTTATTGTCCCTGTGAGGAGCAGGGGATGGAAATGAGTCTGATTTGGAGATGCCATTGGACAGGTGAGAGGAGCCATTCAAACAGCTCTTAGTGTATTCCTTCTCTAAGGGGCTCTTGAGGGAGCTGGCGGGGCTCTTTTGGATGGGGGTTGAGGTTGGCACAGAGGCAGGCTTCACTTTTATGGGTCGCAGAAGCATCCCAGAGGCCACCAAATTCAGCATGAGACCACCAAGAATCAGCATTGCCCCTGTGAGGAAGACAAAACTGCTCAAATACACAAATATTACCCTGTTTGTGCTGCATTCCTATAATTACTTATCTATAAATAGAAATACTGTAGAACAGACCACTATGTAAATCATATATTTGTTATCATAAATACAATTCTCATGCCTACCTTGCCAAGCATATTGATCCAGAAGCAGCTGAGTGAATGGAGCAAGGGCAAAGGTCAAACCCATCCCAGAGCGGCCAATTGCATACGCAGTTGCTAACTTCTTTCGAAAGTACAGTGCTGTGACCACGGAGAAGGCTTGGTATAATAGTGCAAAACCCATCCCTAAATGGAAAACACAGGTAAATGACCTTTGTCTGAACTTTGTGTAGCAGCAGTGTTTCCTTCAGAAAGGACAGCACTGAGATGATTTAAATAATTCTTACTCACCCACTATGACTCCCATGCTGATGTAGAGGAACACTACACTACTGGCAAATATACTCATGATGAAGCCCGCACTGACCAGCAAAGCACCAGTGATAGATGTGAACCTGGCTCCTAGTTTGGCACAGGCCACAGAAGCAATGGGTGCTACAAAACAGACAGAGGAGGAAACATGATGTTAAACAATCTCTGAAATGTTTAAAATAGAGTGGATCAAATCTTGTAGGGACATGGAAGATTGAGAAACTTGATCGTTTTACAAAATTGTTGTTTTTTTTTGGACTCAAACCTCCAGAAAGTCGCAAACTTGACATGATGGAACCGATCCAGCTGATGCTTTCTGACGATCCTCCAAACTCATCTTGGAATGCCACAAAGAAGATGCCAAAGGTCTTCAGTGTTCCCATCACTAGGACATTCACCTGAAATTGTTCCATCGACGCATGTACACATGCATACACACAGACACACAGACACACAGATTAGTGCTGGCTACATTTGCCTGAGATAAATGAGCCACTGAGGTCTGTGAGAAAAAAAAATATAAGAGTCTGCATTTTCCAACATTAGGGTGTCAGCTTTTCAGATTGTTCCATTTGTTCCATTGCGTTTTTGTTCCACTAGATGATACTAGTGCAATGTTTCAATCTGCTTTTGCTTACATGAGTGCAATGACAACAGTGCAGCAGAACATACCAGGAAGCAGTGAAACACCACCATCCAGCCCCAGCCACCATCTGGAGGGTCCTCATACTCGATATCTTTCTCCTTCTCCTTCTTGGAGCTCATCGCGTCCCTCCTGAATAGGTTCATGGCTGCCTTGTTTCACTAGGTGAGCAAATAAAACACAAAATATAATTTACCTTGAATAAAGTTTTAAATACACACAGTAATCACTTAACCCCAGGGGTTAGTGATCAAATGATTGAAATGCCGAAGAACAAGTAGAGACTCTGGGTAGACGCAGTTCCACAGAAATTTAATCAATAATGATAATAATGATGTAGGCAGAAAGTGGGGCGAGGTCGACAGATCCTGCAGAGAACAATGACACCCATAGCAACAGTGTAGGTATGGTGACCTGGGTCCTTGAACACCTTTAGAAACTCATGCTCATGGTGGCTTTAAATTGCAGCAAAAATAGTTATGGCGGAACATCAAAGACATCAACCCAATGTCCTGTAACCATGTCTGATCACTATTTCCCCACACTTGACTCCACACTTCGTGTGCACAAAATTGTAACAATAGTTATCGCTGGCCTAAACTAGCTACATATGTACAGAGAACAAACAATTCTCTCATGAGCAAGCTCTTTACCAATGTGGTCAAGAAAAACCCCTTTTCTCCACTCGTTGCTCACATCAGTTTAATTGCTCAACCAAATGCCGCAAATGACCCCTAAGTAATAACAGGACTTCAACTTTGTTCTTTTTCAGGTTTTACGAATGCTGATAAATATTGTTAGTGACTAAAACAATAGGATAGGGCAAAGAGCAGAGTACATATAAGACTTATAAGGAAGTCAATGGTATTGGTTAGGAAATTGGTTGCAAAAGTGAAGATTAATCATAGTGAATATTAATCTTTGAGACACACACACACACACAAATATATATATCACATAATAATTATCATGTACAATTTTCTTATAATCAACATTATGAATCCTTCGATTCCTGAAACATGTCATTGAAGTTAGAATGACCTTGTACATTGACCTACTTTCAGAACCGCAAACCGTTTGTAATGCACCCAAAGCTGCTTTAACTGAAAATCAAATAAGATGACTGATATTTAACAGTTGTCAGCTTTCCAGGAAATGGTCAGATTGCAGATAGAGCGCTGTTTTCTTTGTTAAATCGCTAAAATATGAAACAGGGAAGTTACAGAACAGCCAGCTCTGGTTACTTTTCCACCTCTTTTGCTCTTATTACAGCTATTCCACTGAACTGAATGTCTTGGCAGTGTCTTATGTGCATTATGTTTCAACTGTAGTGTACATTAAACATACAAGGCTTTGTTGAAATATCATTCCATTGAGTTGTTTCAAGTATTTGTATTTGTTTCACCTTTAAAACCTTTTTTTAAGTATTCAACTGTACAACTCTTGTCAGTTATGAGAGATTACTGAGTATTCTGATAGTTAATACCACATATAAGGTGTTTTAGTGCACATCATGTTCTGGTGTGTGTACGTTCACACGTGAGAGTGCATACACAATACATGTGTGACTTATAGAGCTAAGCCTTAAGACCCAAGGCACCAGCTTTGTGAAGTGAACCTGTACTTGCAGTCTGAGGTTATTTAGGAGCGGCATGTTCATACTTGTGCTGAGAGCCAATTGCAAAGCAGTTTGGCTCACCACTTTATTGACATGTGTCAATTAATTCATAAAGAGGATCATGGTGTGCATTCGGGAGCAGTAAAAAACATGGCAAAGAGAATAATTGGGTATAATTCTTACAAAATAGAACTGTAGAACAAAAAAGTATTTTTCTTCATTAGCATGTCATAAGTGAAATAAATATAACATCCATCCCTGCGCAGGAACACATGAGAAGGAGAGCACAGCTGGATGCAGGGTGGTGTAGAGATTAATCAAACAGCAGTTAGGATGACTTTTAACAGATTCTTCTATATTGAAGTTGTCGTCCAAATCACTGCTGATGATGTAAAATCAAGAATGTGCTCTGCTGTTGCCTGTTTGGTGACAGGTTCTGTGGCACAATAAAGCCACTAATTGCACTCTCTTGGGAGAAAAAAAAATCATCTGCTTGTGCAGTCTTGATCCAACATCATGTAATGTGCAATTCCCTTTCTGATAATTTTATGTGCTGCCGCACCCAAGTTCACCCAAACAACTGTGCGCTACTATACTGAAACATGGGTGCAGGCTTGTGTAAATCTTTTTCATTGGATTCCTATCACATAGCATGGACGCATGCATATGAATGCACGCCTGCGCGCACACACACACATTAAAGTGATCAATATCCATGACAGATTGCATATTTGCATTGCAAATAGAGCAGCCACTCTGCAATATTTCATCCCATTTCCAAAATTTCTCCTGTACTCCTGACATCATCCAGTGATCATCAACCAGTTCAAGAGTTCAAAGACAAACTCAACTACTGATGCACTAATGCATGTTTTACACACCATTCATATTGAATAATCTCATTAAAGCTTCAAGCTGTTTCCTCAAATCACAAAGGGATATCTACTTTCTATTCTATGTTTAAACTTGTCAAAGCCATTGCCATTTGCTGACATATCATAGACATTATAGTGAATGAAGGTGTTAGTGAAAAATAACAAATGAATAGATGCTATGTAAATTAGGTGATTTATGAAACAATCATCAACCAAATGGCACAGGATAAATCAGGTGTGGTGGGTGTGTATTCACCAGTCTTTTGTGGCCTGCATCACTCATTTTTCTTACTTGTATGAGAAACGGAGACCAATTTAGGCAGAAAGCACAGAGCGGATTAAGCAGGGAATGAATTGGGCCAGTGTACTGCAAGGAAGTATTTCCCTCCCATGTGCTGTTCATAAGTTGTCCGCGGCGTATGCTTGAGCGCATGTTTGTGAATGTGCCGAGGGCCTGAGGGTTTGCGCGATGGGGGTTGGAGATCAGCACCTTGTAGTGAGGTATTAACCCCACAATCCCTCACTGGGCAGTCTTGCTTTTACAAGTTTTGCATTGTAAATCTAGTCTTATATTAGTTTCTAGTAAGGTTGCTTATTTAAGATTATCATCTCATTGACTCCTTTCATTTTTTGACAAAGTGAGAAGGCCATTACATTCCCCATATCTGAGCACTTTGGGGTCATAGTAATAAAAGAGCCAGTGTCAATGGTGCTTGCAGTGGTAATAAAAGCATCAGGGTCAGAGCAGAGGTTTTGAGCAATTTTTTCCCCCTGACAGAACATTTCCTTAAGCACTACAAAACAAGTTTTATAACTTCAGGCCTCCAGGACACTCATACAAACCCACTGGGCCTGACTGGTACACACACTTGCCTCCCACCAGCCCTGGGTTTCCCAAGAGACAGGGAATGCAGGGGATAGTACTGTCAAGGCCCTGCTGCCGACCCCCCACCCCAACCTCTCATTCCCTCAACCATCAGCAGGAGTTGAAAGTGCTATGACAAGGACATGATCCCTCACAGGCTTATCACCTGCAAAAACTGCAAGTTGTGTTTGTTGGAAAGCGCGACCACTGCTTGAAATTGCAGCAAGCACCTCCTGTGAACTTAATCACAGGATAAATTACATGTAGATAAAGAGCTTGATTTGATGTGTGGTCTGTGTACCCATGGTCACTGGCCAGTTTTAAACTGGGGGCATATGACTTTCATCTATTCCACGTTTGTTTGTGTATGTATGGCCAGTGACACTGCAGTCTTAACTCTATTGTCCGTAGCATGAGTACTTTCTAAACCCCCTTCATGTTTGAAATATTTCATATTGTGATAAATAATATGTCTAATGCAAGTGTCTGACTCTGCTGGAGGGTATAATTGTATAATTGTGAGAGCTTGGGCTGCCATACACAAACAGATTTGAGATGATGTAGACCAGCTGGACAAAAGGACATGCACAGACAAGTCATACCTGCAAGCAGACCACCACTCTCAGATTTGAGGAAAAAAAAGTCACTCAGAAACCTACGGTGGATTGTTTTTCCCTGATGGTTTATCCATGAAAGAATGTTAACTCATGGAAATAGTTAACATTTTGTTTCACTCATTTCAGGTTAAACAAACTCACATAAGAGAAACCGGACTGGCAGTTTCAGCTGGATTGTAAATTTACATTTAAAGGAGAACGGTGGCCTCCAAGTTTAAGTGGAAATCATTCAATATCTGTTTCAATTTCTTCAGCTGACCTTAATTTCAACTCCATTTTTCCTCCATGTAAACTGTCAGTGTCTAATAAACCCATGAAATAGCTTAAAATGGCCAAGTTAACTATTTTAGCTAAGAACAAGCACATCCAAAAAGAAATCATTATTTAAAAAACATTACATTATTTAAAAATATCCGAAACTACTAAACATATATCATATATCATATCCACAGGACATTGTAATAACCGTGTATATTCCAAGGTTGTGGTATTTTTAGTAGCAGCATTGTATCAGGCTTAATTATCTGGTAAGGGCCCTGCTCAGTTACATGTTGGCATTACCTTATTCAAGTTACAGTTCACAAACTGCAAACCCACCATAAACACTTGTAGGGCTTCTCTTCTTGTGAGCATCTCAAACAAATATACTTTCGATGTACTATTCTTTGAAAGTTGCACAATATCGAAATGGATTACCAAAATACCACAGAATTAGGCAAATTCGCACTGGATTTAGCACAGTGTACATTTTGTACAACAGATATTCAGTAAAAAATCATGCAGGAGGTAAATCAAAATGTGCAAACCAGAATAAATATTTATGAAAAGCAATCCAGATGACCTGTGTGTGACAAGTCAAATTGAAATGAACAAGGGATGAGCGAATCTGAATGAACTGTGACTGTTTGTCTCACCTGTTGTGCTGTTTTGGTGCCGCGCCTGAATGCTCTGCAGGTGAGGAATACTTAAGAGTCCTACTCTCTGAGCGTCATTGGTTGGCTGGCGGATCGACGTGTTCTAGAAACTTTGTGGCATCAAGTTTTAAACCTAAGACAAAACATGCACAATGAGGAGTGAAAGACAGTGTGAACAAATAGTCTGGATACAGAAATCATCTGAGATAGAATTCTAACAAAACAAACCATTGTTAATGGTTATACAAGAGATGGAATCACAGACATGTGAAAATGTGTGTAGCTAGCAGTTACATTTTTTGCACTTTTAATTTCATGGTCTTTGATTGAGGAACATGACAGATGTCTCATACTTGATTTAAAGTCCCTGACTTCTAATTTTGACTCTTTGGATTTCTGTGGAAGTGGCTGACATCACTTATAAAACTTGGGTGAACAAATAAAAACAGATACTGAACTGGGATCCAGAACTGGGACTCTTGCTTAAGTCAGCAGTTCCATGATTATGTAGCACAGAGAGCACTTCAGCATTCTGCTTACACTTGCTCTGTTTTTCAATTTTCGAAGAGAAACAAATACTTTAAAAAAAGAATGGGTGCATGGGTGTCAAGCGCAGAAAAGGCTGAATGGGTCATCAGCCTGGTAACAAGTTCAATAAACATGAATTGCACAGTGTTCAACATGAGGGCAGAGAACTGGACGTGGCCACAGTGGTTTGTGGACCCGTGTTCTCTTTGGCGTTTTGGCTTCTCGTACCTGAAGGTGATTATAGTAGGAGTGGATTAACAGACAAAGGCACCTTGCTGTGATGGCAACTAAAACTGATAAGTGAAATCATGAAAGCTTTATGGAGCAAAAAAGATAATCAAGTGAGATGTGGATTTGTGTTCTGTTTGATAATGACAAGATACATCCATATACCTTTGACAAGAGCTAGGCTTGCAAGGTTGACTAATCACAAAATTCTGCAATAAAAGCAGGTTTTTCGACTTTTGCACATTTTCGACTGTCACAAGTTTGACAGTCACATCCATCTGGTTTGGGCTCTTTGTTCTGATTTAGGCCATTGCCAGAAAGCAGGTGAAGTGAAGTAGCAATGCAGTCTGTCTGCACAAACGGACTAACGACTTTCAGAGTTTAGGAGAATCTCTGCTGATATAGAAAGTGGGTAACACAAAAGGCATCTGCGGACGGAGCCCATACAGTAGATGCACCAGAAGTGTTGGTTTTTCTCACCATCATCAGACAAGTAAACATTTAGTCACACTGAAATAAGATGAAAAAAGTGACATTCTCCATCTGATGAGATGGAGACTTTATTGGTTCTTTCAAGTGTTTTCTGTGTCTTCCTGCATGGTTGCAAATTGTTTGCCTGACAATTCAATCCATCAGAATTCCGTCACCTGGACTCTCTGTTTGACAGCTTTGCTCTGGTCTGAGAGAAAGCAGATACCGATCCTGAAGAATTGAGAGCTTATGTTGTAAATACAGCTGAAGTTCAGCTGAGAGCTAATGGCTTAGTCCACACACGCGCTCGCGCGCGCGCACACACACACACACACACACACACCCGTATTATCGTAGGGCCAGAGGACGGGAAGGTCTCACCGTGCGTTGCTGAGGGCCAGTTGTTATCTGCACTTCACAGGCCTGTTGCATTGTGCCTCTCGATCAGCTGGAGGAGACAAGAAAAGGGGTCGCAGGAGATGCGGAAAGTTGAGGCTGGCTGACACTTGAATTTCAGAAGGATATCATCTGGGTGCCATCTGAAAAGGGGGG
>CAESWR010000061.1:1898302-1914062 GCA_903171835.1 Mullus surmuletus | reverse complement strand
CAATTAAAACACTATCTGTACCTAAGCAAAATCTAAACTGGTCTCATGTTGTAGTACACCAGTACAATATTTCATTGTATATGTAGTTAATGATGAGACACCTTTGGAAAACATTTCCACGATGTATAATTTTTTGTGAGGCTTTTTTTTGCAGGTTTTTGCCCTCTGGTATTAATATTTTGTTCTCCTAATGTGAAATGCCCGAATTGTCACACAGCTTGTTTGACTCTAAAAGATGAGGCAGCTCTCAGTGCACATGTAAAAGGTTCAGGCTGCTTTCCATAGAAAGTCATAGTCATAGAACGCACTTGTGTAAAAGGGTGATGTTCCTTTGCAGAGAACCACAAGAAGTTCAACCCACAGCAGTCCTCCACCTTCAAGTGGGGCAGCCAGCCTCTGTCCATCCAGTACGGCACTGGCAGCATGACCGGATACCTGGCCAGCGACAATGTTGAGGTAACCAAAGCAAAGTTGCACGCATGAAATGCCTTCTCTTTTTAAACTTCAAACACGCACCGATCCCTGGTCGTCTGCCAGGGAGAGACTGACGACTGCCTTGTGTTTTCAGGTGGGCGGCCTCATTGTGACCAACCAGGTGTTTGGCATCAGCCAGACAGAGGCTGCCTTCATGGCTCACATGAAGGCTGATGGTATCCTCGGATTGGCCTTCCAGTCCATTGCCTCTGACAATGTTGTGCCTGTTTTTGACAACATGATCACGCAGCAACTTGTGTCTCAGCCCTACTTCTCTGTCTACCTGAGCAGGTACTGATGGGGTATTAAAGTCTTTTGTCATTTTCAGTGATAATGTTGATGATATTTATATTCTTTTGTGTCTCTCTCTTTTCAGCCATAGTGAGCAGGGCAGCGAGGTGATCTTTGGAGGTATTGACAGCAACCACTACACTGGACAGGTTACCTGGATCCCTCTGACCTCTGCCACCTACTGGCAGATCAAGATGGACAGGTAGAGAATTACAAGAGACTGCCAACAAAGTCCAAGTTGCACAATGCCTTTGCTTTTGACTCCTGACTTTTTGCGGTTCCTCTTCAGTGTTACCATCAATGGACAGACTGTGGCCTGCTCCGGAGGCTGCCAGGCCATCATCGACACCGGCACCTCCCTCATTGTTGGCCCTACCAGTGACATCAACAACATGAACTCCTGGGTTGGAGCCTCAACCAACCAGTATGGAATGGTGAGTCACACCATCATAGCAGATCATGTGACATAGACTTTCCCCAAACCAGAGTAAACAGAAACCCTCTGACGTCGAACCCTCTCAAATAAAAATAATTAAGCAGGACTTGGTTACTTACTTTAGCTGGAAACCTGTAAAACACCAATAAATAAAGGTACTACAACTTAACAAAGTCCCGCTCTGTTCTCCTCACAGGCCACAGTCAACTGCCAGAACGTCCAGAGCATGCCCGATGTCACTTTCACTTTCAGTGGACACGCCTTCACTGTCCCCGCCTCTGCCTATGTGTCTCAGGTCAGCCAGGCCCCTGCAAACCACTGTGACAGCCTGTATAACACATTTCAAGCATATGAAAAAATATATATTATTTCATCTCCCAACAGAACTACTACGGCTGCAACACTGGCTTTGGCCAGGGTGGCACTGACCAGCTCTGGATCCTGGGAGATGTCTTCATCAGGGAGTACTATGCCATCTTTAATGCTCAGGCTCAGTACATTGGTCTGGCTAAGTCTCAGTAATTTTGTTAGACATCTGGTGGGTAATATGTGAATGTAGGAATTGACATTGAAAACCAAATGAGAAAATTTGGTGCGAATGACGTTGTGGAATGTGAACATGTTTGCTGCCTTTCCAATAAAAACAATATAGCAACTAAAAGCACTTGGTCAACTGTGTGTGTGTGTGTGTGTCCATACATTAGAGCAGTGGTTCTCAACCTTTTTTCAGTGATGTACGCCCTGTAAAACGTTTTTTCAGCAAAGTACCCCCTAACCAGCGCAGAGCATTTTAAATTGAACAAAAAAAACACTGTGCACTGTCAGTGTCTGATTTATTGAATTGATATATTAAACTTTGTTGTCAAGTTGTCAAGGCAGCAATGCCAGTGATTGACAGGTGATGCCATGTGCCAAGTTGGGTCAAACCATCCTGGTATAGGGGAGACCCGTTTTCTTTTTTTAGGATAATGAAATTGAATACTAGCCTGAATATAAAATTCAGCGTATGAACTCATGTAACACTTATATTTTTTGACATATTTATTAAATAATGTTTTAAAGGACTTTTGATTGACACTATTTTCAAATATATATATTTTTCAAAGATCTCAAGCACTTTCAAGTGCCTTCAAGTACCCCCAGGGGTACGTGTACCCCCATTTGAGAACCACGGCATTACAGCATCTGTAGTCGTTTGGTGTGACTGAGAGTGGTCTGTTGAAATGTCATAGGAATAACACCCAGACACCTCATTCACTCGCTCCTCAGAGAAACTTGACCCTGTTCAGAGGGTACAAAAGGGATCACTGCTGGCATCTTTTTGTGTGAAGAAAGAACTATGAATAGACATTATTGAGCGGTTCTCAGAATAGCTGAGCACAAGCCTTCCTCTGAGGCTGTAATCGAGAAGAAGCTGATAAAGACTAATACTGATACAACAAAGGATGACATGATATGACCACTGTTGCTCTCAAAATCTGTGAACCTGAGGCGGCTTGTAGAGAAATCTGAAACAGAGAGAGAACTGCATGGACACCACCAAACTAAGTGATTTGTCATATTTTCTTTTATAACTTCAACATATTACAAGGTAAGATTATTCAAAGCCCTTTTCTAAATGTCATTCTTCACTGAAGATCTTTTTCGCCTGTATTCAGTTGTGTCCCTTTTGAGATTTGAGATAGGAGATTTTTAAAACACAAAAGATATATATATATATATATATATATATATATATATACAGTATATAAAAAAGCAAACAAATACATAGAGCAATCAGTGTCTTATATAGGTCAAGCTCTAAAAATATATATGTGATTCTACATTTCCCATTGTGCTAAAATCAAAGCATCCATTCTCGGTAGCATCATATTATGTTATTAAATCGTCATATTATATAAAAATGATTCAGTATTTTCAGTGCACTTTCACTGGTGGATTGTGAGAATTGAGTACTCCACAATCCCAGCATGCTCTGAGCTCCGGGTTTGGTCAGGGTGCCCTGCTTGTGGCCTGTACATGCCCAGGTTGACATACAGCTCCGTTGGCTTTTGCTGAACTTGAAAATCCACTGTCGTGTAGACGACGCCACTCGGGTCCTATTCGTGGTGACAGATGTTGTCAGGAATGAGAAGTGTGAACATATCCCCCATTCAATCTGCTTTAAAAACAAATGACAATGAGTCACAGCGGCGACGTGTTCCATCTTTAGCACCTACCGCGGCCTCTTGTTTCGGTGAGTCATGCAGAGTTTCTCCATACTTGTCTATAAAATATGGAAGAAAAATATCACGCTGCCTGTCTCAAACTTTGTGACTTTCGTCATTATAAATACAAGAAAAGTGCTTACCAAGGTGTTTAGGTTTTGCCTTGACTCTGAAGCAAACAACCCAGATCACTGAAGCAATGAGAATCATCACTGTGATGGACACAATGACAGCTATTGGCAGGCCAAAACTCCAGGGAAGTCTGGAAGGGAGACCAGGCACAGATTTATCTTCTGTCAGAAAGCTCTATTACAACAGTGAACTAAAAGAGTAATCTGCAGAGTGAACACCTGGGACCGTCAATGTGGTCCTGGACCACTACAGGCACACTGGACCCTGGGATTATTGTAGATGTGTTGGGAGTTTTTACCCCTATTTTGAGTGTCGGTGTCTGAGACTGTCTGTGGTATATCGAAGCTTCTGCAGCATGCAAGAACATGAGATAATCGTCAGCCATAATTATCATGAAATTGCACAGCATGAATTCAAAGGATGACGCTTACCAGACACCTCGAAATAGAAGTCGCGGTATATGTGCTTTTGAGTACCCAGCACTATACATCTGTAATATCCTCCATCCACAAACTGCACATTTGATATCTTGAACTCTATCCAGCCGTCCCGCTCGGTTTTGGACACTCTTCCCCTCAGGAAGTCACAGGTGAACCCTGTACTGTCCAGTAGCTTGTAGCACCCTCCAGGATAAAGTTTACAGCAGGACTTGTTGTAAGTATTATAATATGAAGGGAAAGCAAATCGTAGAAAAAGATGTTCAGACTCCTCGATCTTCTGTTGCCCTTTAAACTGTGGGATATCTGGGAGAGAAAAACAAAACATGAATACAGGCACAGAAAAATATAATAACGTTTGAGGTGATTTTCTTCAGCCCACCTAATAATAGAAGAAAGGCAATGGAAACCTTCATCTTGAAGTTAATATCCATGGAGGCTCAGAACTTTTTGACTGTTTCACAGTCTTTTTAAAGGTTTTTCAAAGGCCCCTCCTCACCGAACAAAGGAGGAAGTTGTCAGTTCATCAGATGGAGGGCAGACAGATGTGTTCCTTATGAGGCTGCTGACCTTTTGAGGACTGTTGAGGCACGTGTCTAAAGTGATTTCCTCTTCAACACAGGAACATATTTTTTTGTTCCTTTGATATTGCATTTGTTGGTAAGGCAGATCTAGTTTTACATGCAAATGTTTAGGCTTCAATTGTGGTTTCTTTGTTGAAAGGATGTTAAGACAAAGAACAGTTATTACAGCAAAGGAGTACAGATAATCATACTTATAAATGGACACATTACTGAGTCGACACAAAGTATACACAAAGTGTTTTATTTGGTGTCAGGTTTCAGCGTATTAAACACTTCATATTCACCAGAGGACAATTGCAAAAGGTATGTACATATTCATTTCCCATAAACAGAAAGTTGCGACATTCTAACACAGAACATATCTCGTTACAGATCAAAAATAAACTCTCCCTTTTCATTTAATTCCATTCAAAACTAAAATGTTCATGTGGACGCTTCGTATATATTCTAAAGCATGACACAAGCAAATTAATTTTCCTTGATAACATTGTCTTGCAAATCAAAACAGATGAGGCACATAAACCCTTATCAGTTCCCATGATTACAGAACACACCATCCTTTCTGTCTGTCTGCTTGGACCCCCAAGGAGACAGACGTGGATGAGATTATTGATTTCATAGCCATTTGAATGCATAAATACATTGAGGTCATTCTTATTTGCCAGGTGATAGTGGTTTGTTATGGTCCTGCTTTACGCAGGTTTGTATCGTGTGAGCTTGAGATACCTCCTACTCATCAGTCAAGGTGATGACATCATAGTGGATTCCCTGTTGCTGCAGCTGCTCCAGTTGTTCTGGTGTCGCTTCAGTGTAGACGGTCTGTGCCTGCGCCATTGCTGCATCTGCCACTGCTGCAAGAACCAAGAGTTTATAGTCATTATTTTAAGTTGATATCAATATGATTAAAAGCATCTGGACATCAACACATATCAACTGATGGTATGGTTTGGAGAGGGTTGGTTATTTGAAGTATGAAATTGAAACTGTGTGGCCAGGGATCACTAAAAATCCAAGTAGGGCACAAACCTGTGACCGCAGAGTGGGCGGCAGCCTCCAGATCTTCAGAATTCACAATCTGTTGTTCAGAGCTTACAGGCAGGTACTGAATCTGACCATCATGACTGATGGCAATCTAAAAATAAGAACAGCATTATTTAATGTTTTATAGTGTTTTCTAACTGCTGAGTTTCTCTAGTTATCTGCTTCACCTGTTGCTCCTGCAGAAACGCCCCCTCATGCTCATACTGGATGATTTGTCCGTCTGGCATCTGTGAGGTAGTGTGAGAGGAGAGCTGAAACATAGACTGCTGTTGGCTTGAGAAATGCTTTCATCAGATGCTAACTAAAAACACTGACCTGTATGTGATTGCCATCAGCTACGACCACATACTCCTGAGGAATTAAGTGCGGCACACCGTCCTGTGAGATGATATACTGGACCTGAAACAGGAGATAAAATGAAAATGAATTGGACATTTTTTGGTTTGTTTTGACTCTCCCCCCCCCCCCATTTGTCTCATCTTATTTTCATGCACAGAAAAATGTAATGGTCACCTGGTTTTCTCCCGTCATGAGGTGCTGAACTGTTTGTCCATCGATGGTGGTTATCTGCTGGATGTAGGTCCCCTCCTCCTGAATGATATAACAATGATATACATGTACACGCAATACACAAATTCTTTGGACTCTGTGGCAAAAGAGCCGACTTGATATTGATACCATTTTTGTTAGTGTGTATTCACTCTCATGTGAACGCTGGTACCTGATCTGATAGAGCCTGTTCTTGTGCTACGATGATGTGCTCTTGACCGAGAGTTTGTAACCGTTCTGGAGTGATGACGGTCTGTGTCTGTAGCGCTGTTGAATATGTGCACATAAAGTTGAAGATCATTGTGGGACTTTGTTTCAGAGACTTAATGTTTTGTGTTTGTGATCCTTACATTGTAGCGTGGCCAGAGCCTCCTCGTCACTGTTGACTATGATGGTCTGTTGGGAAGCAGGAGCGCGGCTTTTGCGAGTTGGGTGATCTTGGTTGTGGAGCCGCTCCATGTGGAACTTTAGATGGCCATTGCGATTAAACCTATGTTATTGGGCAGAAAATTGTTAAGATCATTGCCACTTAAATATATTGCATCCTGCATTGGTCCAGTTAAGTTAACATTTAAAATGCATTCTACAGAAGAGGACCTTCATCTACTCTGGGTATCTTTTGGTATCTTTTATAGTGTGGTCTACACATGTTCACCGAACATGTTCCACTTCTTTTTTTGGCTCAGTTTGGGTCGAAATGTTATCTTTCACAATTAAACTAATTTGCTTTATCATAAGTGAAATTCATTTCTGTTTTTGTTATGGTGAAAAGTAATAATAATTTCATGTTTGGCTTTTGAATTAATTAATACTAACATAACAATGCTTTTACTAAATGAGAGTATTCTTCGCCAGTTCAAAACAAAAATGCAACTCAACTTAAGTACATTCAAATTTAATGGTAAGTAATTAAGAGATCTGTGTAGTTCAAAAGCTTGTTGCTACCTTTGTCCACAAAGTTTGCAAGAAAAGGGCTTTTCATTAGTGTGGGTCATCATGTGACGGCGCAGATCTTTCTTGTTCTTGGAGGCAAAGCTGCAGTTGGGACACTTGTGAGGTCGTAAGTAGGAATGCAGTTCCATGTGAGCCTAGGACAAAACAAAGACATTATGCAACACAACCTCTTTGATATGTTTAAGCCTGTGCAAAATATACTGTTGCCAACTAATTGTTAAAATGTGCAGGTCACTACTGCCCCTGGTGGGAGCCCTGATATTTACAACCACCACAGAGGGTAAACAAAGGCTGTGTTTTGTACAAAAATATCAAAGTTAAGAGGGTTACTGACCTTTACCTCAAGCCATGAGGTGGAGGTGAAGTCACAGTCGGGGCACTTGAATGTGCTCGGACCCAAATGCGCCCTCTTGTGGTTCTCCATGTCAGAGCGTCCGTGGAAGGACTCCATGCATATTCGGCAGGAAAACCTTTTCGCACTGAGACTAGAAGAGCTTGCAGCAGAAGGTGAGGTGGGAGCTTCGCTGCTTAGCTAACAGAAAAGAAAAGTGTTAAGAATAGAGGATACAAGACATAAAATAGAAATAAATTATTAAAAAAATTATTAATTTACCTCCACTTGTTGCAAAACACCATCAGGCAGTCCGGAGGCAAGGTAGTATTTGTCCCCTTTCACTTCGACAGTCTGACCTGGACTGCTTTCTTCATTACTGCATCGATGGTAGTTTCAGATAATCAGTCTCAGTCTCAACTAGAGCAGTGCAACCATTTCTATTTGTCCTCAAGGAAAGGCGGCGTGTGTGTTACCTGTATCCAGAGCTTTCAATTTCCTCCGTGGCCTGTTCCACAACATTAAATTCCCCTTCGCCCTCGTAGGCTTCAATGGCAATCTGGGCAAGCTCTCCTGTCTCAGAGGTGGCTGCTTCATAGGCCTCTTGCAGCACCGTTTCACCGTTCTCCGACACATGGAAGGTCACAACCTTCTGGGCCTGGCCTGGCGCAGCGTTCCATGTACCCTTTTCCAAAGCTTTGATATCCCCAGCCTCACCTGACTTCAGCATGGCCACCTGAGGAGCAATGTTTGTTTTGTTTTTTTTAATGCTGTTTTGTTAACTTGCTAAGTTCAAGCACTATTTGTCCATCAATCTCGCCTGTGGCTGTATTCTATGTCAAAGTGATATTTTTGGATGAGGAATTCCACAAACTTGTAAGGAGTTCCCGACCAATTCCCGAGCATTGCTCATATTCAGCAGCAGGTCCAGAGCATTCTGGGCAGATAGATCTCCAGATTCAGCTGGAAAGCAGACAGAAAAACAATGTGTTTTTATAGCAAGAGGCCACATCAAAAGAGCTGGATATTATAATAATATTATAAAATATAGTTACATGTCAGTTGTGGAATTGTCACTGACCTTGTTCATAGATGATGGTGGTGTTTCCCAATGCGTCTTGCGACACTGAGGCATTTCCCATACCCTGAATGGCTTGTAGTGTCGCAGAATCCACGGAAACCTAATTAAGGTGGAAAAAACATATCCATCATCACATCATTTCCCTCATTACATTGTTTCCAAAGGTTGTAAATTACATGACTGCCCAAGATCTAATTATAACTAACTGTAAACTGTGTGCATAAATACTCACAATGGTGTTCTGTAAACCCTGCGTGTCGTCATGATGTTGTTTTAGCTCCTCAATCTGCTGCAGGGTGAAGAAAGGTCTGCGCCGTCTTTTAATGGGCTCCTCAGGGTGAGCGGTTGCCCACTCTTCAAATGCCTCAGGGTGGCGACATTGTACGTGTAGGCGCAGGTTCTTCCTGTGCTTGGTCATGAAGTGGCACATTTCACAGGAGAAGGGCTTCTCTCCTGCAGAAGTCGAATTCACAACACAATTCAATTTGTTGAATGTGAGAATGCAATAAGTTTAACGTGCACTCCAAGAACTGACTATTCCACTAACCTGTGTGTTTGATGGCAAGATGAGAGACAAGAAACTCTTCTTTAGAAGTGGAATATTTACAGTAGTCACATTTGAAAGGACGATCGTTGGTGTGGGACAGCTGATGGTTGAGTAGCAGCTTCTTGTTGTCACAAGTATAATCACAAAACTCACACTTGAACCTGGAACCACAACACACAGGCAGAGGTATTACTTTGATTTAAGAAGTCATCATTGCTAATTTACAATAGAATAAACCATGTTGATTCACCATTACTACTGTAATACATGTAGCTAAGAAGACTAATTCTTGTTTTTTTATTAAGAATGACCAAAAAATGTAAATTTAAGATGGTGAAAGAGATTTAAAAAATGTGAATACTGACTTGCTGTCTCCAAGACTTTGGATGTGAGTAAGTAGGTGCATTTTGAACGTGTACCGCTTCTTGAAAGATTTCCCACACTGAAAAGACAGAACAAAAGATTAGAGAATTTTAAGCTGATTAAAGGTCTATACATTCTGTTTTGCAGGTTATCATTATGAATTCTGTATGATGTTTGTTTGTATGATGTAAGCTTTTTGAGCTTTCAGTACCTTATCACACATGTGTGGTTTCTCTGAGCTATGGGTCTTCATGTGCTGGGTCAATCTCTTTTGCATGGGATACACTCTGTTACACACAGGGCAGGGAAACTCTGACAATTTTGGTGCCTGCAAAGAACCATTACAATGCACAAATTACAATAAAATGGCATATTCTTGTGATGATTTCATTTCATTCGCATTAAAAATTAAATAACTGTCAATCTTACCAACTCTGTTTTCCTTTTCCTGGTGGATAAAAAAAAAATTCTATTAAAACCTCTCAAAAAAGTTCTGTATTAATGGCGTGTTTATTGTACACACTCCATCACACTGCATTTGATAAAGCGGGCAAAAATAGTTCTACATTAAGGATTATGAATATGAATGTGGCCTACTTTTCCTTGCTATGGACTGCTGAGTGACGAATTACATCTTTTTTGTAGACACTTGTGTAATCACACTCTTCACATTTGAAAGGCTTTGTTCCCTCGTGATTGAACATGTGTTCCTGCAAAACAGCAAAAAAGATTTTATAGACTGCGGTGACCGATCTTTGTGATCAGTTTTAGTGCAACCAACCTTGAGAGAGGACCAGCGCTTGCAGCGATAGTTGCACTGGAGGCATTTGAAGAGCTCCGGATCATTGCCTTCATGAGAGTCCACATGGAAGCGCAAATCTTCTTGTGTAAGAAAGCGTGAGCCACAGATCCAGCAATTGTGAGGTCTCAGGAGTGGTTTCAGGGACTTGTAGTACCTACTGTAAGATAATGACAAGGAAAAAAGTTGCTGTGAAAACTATAAACTACTACATCTACATGTCAATCAATGATTTTTCTCTTTCAGCATTTGCCCAAAAATATTTCCATATAGTTTCCATACAGTTTGTCTTTAAACTACATGGAGCCACCTTAAAATCATCCAAACATGGGGGTCAATAGGTGGGAAGGGTTATGTTATGCAGAAAATTATCAGGATTTCTTGCCACTATTGAGGTTAGGCTTATTAATACCATGATTTCTTATTGATGGTGGAAAGGTCATGCTTAATGGCTTTTTGTTCTGTGGAAAAAAACCATTATAAAGACACACATTTTCAAATTTCCTTTTTGGCCAAATCAGTGTTTTTAAACAGCTACATAATACTTACTTTCGATTCATATATTTCTTATACTTCTTGCGAAGAAAGCGCTTGGAAGGCCTGCCTCGTTTTCTTTGGAAGAACTCCTCCTCTGGCTGTGAGTTGGATGAGGGGTCTTTGTTCTCAGAGTCTGACTGACTTATTGCTGTCTCTGCTGTGTCCCCATTGGTTACTACGGCAGCATTATTGCCCAATCCAGAGGAACTTGCCTCTTCAGCGGCACCTGCATCCACACTAACCCTGGGCATTTTAGCTATACTTTCTGCTTCTGGGAGAGACAAGAAAGATTAGTTATACACTGATTTTAGAGGCTTTTCTAAGCAGTGGGAGGCTGCTGCTTTCAATGTTCAAACGGAGAACCCACCTTTGCTGCCATAACCCTCATCCAACAGACTGTACTTCCTCGGGCGGCCAACTTTACGTCGTGGGCGTGCTTGAGAGGACGAGGAGATAGGGGGTGTCGGTTTTTTCACAACAACTGGTTGTCTTCCTCCCCCCACTCTGCAGTCCTCGTCTGCTGGATTATAGTCGCTATCCTCTGATTAAGAAGTGGGGGTGATAATTGATTAAATCTGCTGACTGACTACTATGGAAAAGTAAGTTTGTTAAAAGATCTAATGAGCATACTGCTTCAAGGATCCATACATTTCCTACTGACCTTCAGGATCATCAATAGCACCCGCATCCATAAGATCATCCTCCTCTTCTTCCGCTTGTCGAGTCTCGACTGACTTCACCTTTTCACCACTCTTCTCTTCTTCCTCCTTCTCAGCCTGACGACGGACCATTGTTGCATTCTTAGGCGGTCGTCCACGTTTACGTTTCTTTGGCAAAACCCCTGGACAACAAAGGTATGTAAGAAAAAAAATTAAGGGCCATGTAAGATACATTTTCAGTCAACCATGCCAACATACCTGCAACTTTGAAGTGCTTGTCTCTCATGTGGTTTATGAGTGTGTCTTTTGAGGCACTCTTGTATGGACACATCTTGCACTTGAACTGCTGTACAATCACCACTTCCATCATCTGTTCCAACTCAGCCAAGTTTGGTTGGTGCTCTCCAGAGCCTTCTGCCACCGTTGAGGTCTCCATCTCTCTGACCAATTCAGGCTCATCTTGAGGTGCTCGACTGCCTTGTGGCTCCTCTTGGCTGGGCGAGCAGTGTGGGACCACCTCAGGCTCTGGATTGGCACTATATGTCCCACTGCTGCTGATGAAGGGCCCTGGCTGGCTCTCGCTGCATTCCAGTGCCTCAGGAAGTCCACCTGACCCCACAGTGTCTGCAACAGGGTGGTCTGATGAAGAGCTCTCATCGGCATAAAGAGAGGCCTCTGGGCCATTGCTGCTTTCCATGTAACATGAATGCTGGGGCTGCTGCTGGGAGTGCTGCGGCTGATCAGGGTCTTGGTTGTGCTCGTAATCTTCATCATCGTCCCTTGACTGGTATTGAGAACAACCTGGTTGCTCGGAGTCTGCAGCAGCAACGCACTCCCCACCATACTCAGCACCATATTGTCGACTTATCTGGGTCCTGTGATCGGCACTGCTGTCAATGTAACTGCGCGAATGATGTGGCTGTTCTCCATCATCCACAGCACACTCCAGGTAACCAGCACTGCACTCCACCACATAGTGCCCCCGACTGGTAGGATTTGAATCAGCACCACTGCATTCTACGTATCCAGGCAGGTCTTGGTCACTGTTTTCCCCACTATAGTCAGGAAAGCCTGACTGGGAGCGTGTCTGATCGGGTTCCTCGCCTGAACACTCCACATATGAAGATGAGGACTCCCCTGTTTGGTCTGGACCATCTGCACTACAGTCCATGTACTGAGAGGGATGAGAGTGCTGGGGCTGGTCAGGCTGGCTGCTGCTGTCCTCTGGGTAACCAGAGTGACCTGGCTGATCGTCAGCTTGGTCAGGCTCCAGGCTGCGATGCAAGTCGCCCTGGTCCAGACAGGTTGATGTAGGACCCTCAGCAAGAGCTTCTATGGCTACACGATCGGACAGGGCTGAAGATGACATCTGGGCTACCATAGGAGCACCTACAGCAAATACATATCGATTGATTAGACACATTAAAAACAGATAATGCATCCTAGGGTCCCCATCCCATTTTAAAACATATATATCTTTAAAATCATCATAGCATCACTTCAAATAGACAATCATGAAATGGAAATCTCTGCAGTGACATACATACCATCATCTGGTCCTTGCAATATGAGATATTGGGTTGTTTCTGCATCTCCGTCTTCTGCACTTGTAACCGCTATGCAACCTATTGGAAAAGCAGTGAGAATAATGCTTCTTTCTTTTCCTTTCTTAAGTATTTTGGATTTGAAGCTGGGCTATGACATATCAGAAAGTAAAGTATCAGTGGAGATACCGTTCATGATGTCTGGCCCAATGGTGGACTCAATGATCTTGTCAATAGCAGAACCCAAGTCTGACGAGGTAGAAGCAGTTGAGTCAGAAACCATCATTGCTCCCTCTGACACGGCACTGGAGTGGACCAGCACTTGGGCTGACTCAGACACCAGCACTGACTGAGTCACTGTGGAAACGCTGGACACACTAGTGGATTGGGCCACCGAGGATGAGTCTGGGAGGTGATTTGATGAGACCCGGACGTCTGTGCTGGAGCTGGTTTCTGGGATGAAAACCTTGAAAGGAGAAGGAAAGAATAAAGGTGAGCCTAACAAATCATTCGAACAACAGAGCAAATGCAATGTAATGTCCATTGCCTGCAGTAGATTGCTGATAATTTTCAGTTTACCACAAGTCCCTCTGAGCTCTGTCCCACGTGGCAGTCAGATTCTGGGGCCTGTGCATGAGAGGCTGCAGCATCACTGCTGTCTGCAGACATAGCCTCTGATGATTCCATCCCCATGCCACTCTCAGATGGCTCCTCCATCCCCGCGGGGCCTGCATCACTGCTGCTTTCCACCTCATTCTCCTCGGAATCCATAACTGTCAATAATATGGAGATAATATTCATTCAGTGTTTAATTCTAGGAGTGTCATCAAAAAACATGCTTTCATGCAGACTTTAACAATAATATTATTATTGAGAATAAACACAGACTAACATAGATAGTTTCATCTGTGTTGGTGTTTGTCCATTCTAAATTCAATAGACCCATCTAGGTTCTAATGAAATACTTTGCTAATCATTGAATGCGTTTTAGAATTCAAGAACCTTTGTGGCCTAAAGAAAACCTAGATAGACAAATACCAATTTGTCCAACCCTCTCTCTGGTAGGGTAAGACGTGGATTTTCTTTGATAAACTAATCCAGAACATCACTTCCTTCTTGACACATGTTGCTTTGGCTATTTTGGTGTCTTATAATATGTTTCCAGTTTGGTATTAATTCTTGACTGAGGGTCAACTAACTGTCTTGGGTCTCAATATTTTTTGGGGGAATAAATCTGTGGCTGGATAAAAGTGGAGCAACTGTGGAACCGGGTCAAATCCTATTGCATTCTGCTTATGCAGGGACAAATGAGAAGATAAACTCAATAGCAATAGATGAGAGCAGAATACAACAATAGTTTATGAGCAGTCATCCTATGAGTGTTAGAAAGTTTATAAGTATGACATTGCCCAGTGTTGGGCACACATATTAAGCAAGCAGCATTCGAAAACAATATTGTTATTGGTTTAGTTGTATCCATGTACATGTACCTGTTTGCTCATGTTTATTGATAGACAGCTACACTGTCATCTTCAGCTATTTGAGCCCCATGTAAATGATTCTACCAACCACTGACACAGGCTTGTTTGTGGGTGACTTTTATTCAACTTGGGTGAATTGTGAATGTTTTATTATGGGATGTATGCACTCATTTAACCAGGTTAACTGGTTCGAAGACGCCACGTGGCTGTGACATTACACCCGCGGAAGGGTATTCGTGTCACCAAACGTTGGAAAAACAACGTAGCATTAGCATCCAGCTAACGCGTTGTTGCCGTTGGTTCCGTGTAACGTTGGTTCTCCAGAGGACGTCACCGCTGGTCCTCGGCTGCTAAACTCGCCTTTTGTGTCTCCTCGATCGCGAAACCAAACAGTCCTTGCGGGTCAGTGAATTGACCGAGAGGGTCGCCGCCAGCTATCCCAACTCGACCCGGCTAACATGGAGTCGTGCTAGCTGGCTAAGCGGCACTGTTGTGGGTTCACTCCTGTGTCCGGAGCGCCGACGGAGCAGCGTCCCATCACCGCACGTGTTGCTCGAACGGAACCAACGGGGAGCCGCTGTCATCGAACCGGCCGTCACCGATCAAAGCGGGGGCTCATTTTGGGCTCCAACACGCTTTCACAACAACGACAGCGCTAGCCGCACTCCGGAGGGGCCTAGCTGCCCTTTATCCTGCCTGCTCCGCGCCGCCATTTTCAACCTGCTGGCCGCCTTTTTTTCCAGTCAGGCATTCTGAGAGCTCTACTGGGGACCTCGAGGGCCTCAGCTGCGGCAGACCGCCCAGCTGCTCTCCCTGAAGAGAATGGGGACGTTTCCCTCCCGCGGCGCGACAATCCCCGCTCGTATGTCTTACCGTGTGTGCGCGGACGGAGACGTAATCCTCTCGCCGGGACGCGCCGAACAGCGCGGGAATTAGTAACGGATAATTGTTACTTCATTCTAGTCGGGCGCCATGAGCATCTTCCTCGCTTCCTGTTCGCGCTGCCGGATCTTGTTTATTTTTGTTTTCGTTGGGAAGTGGGCTGCGAGCGGAAATGTCGCTGCGCTTACAAACACATGCGCTTGTGTTGTGTTGTGTTTGGGTGGTTTTTGGGTTCGCCCAGATGTTTGCTCGGTGTGATGTTTGTAAATACGTGGAGGACTATTGTTTTGCGCGGAGGGCGTAGCACGCAAGTGTATGCGGAGTGATATACAACCAGTGAACGACACTTCAAGAGGCGGCTGAGGTCACTGATCTAATTGTGTATGTGTGTGTGTGTGTGTGGGGGGGGGACTATTTAAAAAAAAAAAAAA
>CAESWR010000061.1:1886721-1898013 GCA_903171835.1 Mullus surmuletus | reverse complement strand
CCAGTGCAAGGTAACAGGCATTGAAGCCATCTTCAGAAAAACATAATTATAAAAACATACAAACAAATAAAAAGCTTAACATCACAAAAAATATATCAGATATTGATATAAATACCAAAATATTCCAATACTGTTAAAAGTCTGAACCTGTCAGACATATAGAGCAACTCTGGAATCGGCTCCGCATGAACTTTGAAAATGTTCAAAATTTTGTTACTGGCCTAAGATTGAAGGCCACATTATGGATAATTTCACAGATTGTTACACTGAAGACAGGGCAGGACCAAAGGTCACAATTTGCTTACATATTCTGAGCTTTCAAAATTATTTTAGGCCAAAATGAACGTTACATCCGCAGTGGCCAATTATTCACATCCCAGAGAGAACAAACATATAAGAGGCGCTGCTCAAAAATACTGATTTAAATTCCTCCTGACTCCTGCACAGGAGTGAAGGTGTCCCCACAATGCAGGCAAATTCCAGCTCATTCCTGCATGTCCTTAGTAGTGAGTGCCGGAGGACTCTGCGCATTTCAGAAGGTCATATTTCACGTAACCAACACGATCCACTTGCCTGCGGGAATTCATACGCCAGTAGAACCGATCCCGGCAGAAGTAGATGTGACCTATTTTAGATAAAAGCAAAAAAAAAAAAAAGAAGCAATATGAGGATTCTCACAGAGCTATCTGCTGTCATTGTGATTATTTTGTGTAGTACAGAGAAAGTAATATTTATGATTCAGCAGTATATCTACCTTTGTGATGGAATACATCATGCGCATCATTGGGGACACCACCAAAGACAGCATCAGTGTATCGGGGGTATCCTCTGTCAATTCTCTGGGCCTTCACGTCAAGCCTGTTTTGATTTAAAGATATAAACAGAATATATTATTAAATGTATCACACCACAGCAGCCAGGTTTGGGAACACCTGCTTGAAAGACTTAGATTTGAAAATGTTGGAGATACTTTCACGTACCTCCAGAAGTTCTCCCCACTGAAGAGTAGTACTTTTCCTTTGCCCCTCTGCAGTGCACCCTCCACCTTCTGAATGTTGTTGGGGAGGCCAAGCTTCTCCAAACTACGTGGACCCAGAACGCTCTTTCCTGTGTATACCCAGAATCGATTCCCTTTGGAAAGAAAATGAAAAGTCATAAGATGCTCAGCAGCATTTTTGCGTAGTGTTATGTGCTGTCTGAATTACCTGAGAAGAAGTACAATTTCCTGGTCAGAAGGTCTTCAAAGGCAGAGTCAATGACTGCTGGCAGAGCTGGCCAGACCTCAGAAATCGCAAATGGTCCCTTCAGTCCTCCATCATTTCTGCTTGACATCTTCCAGTAATATCTAATGACCAAAATATATAATACATTTATAGATAAGCATGGTAAAACGTTTTTTTTTTAAATACTTCTTACTTGTTTAAAAAGTGTACATTAATTTTTTTGTGAAATGTGGTAGTTACCCGTCCTTGAAGAAATGCAGTTCCCCCTGAACAACGGTGATTGTGTCAAATTTGGTAATCTTGCAGGCATCTTTGCTTGGATCCACAGGTCGTGTTGTGGTGGTAGCAGTGGTAGTGGGTTCAGTGGGTTCAGGTTCCTCCGTAGGCTCAGTCTCATCAGGATCCGGGGTGGTGGTAGGGATGTCAGGACGAGGAGGTGTAGGATCAGGGCCCGTTTTGCTTCCTGGAGAACACACAATGTTGAGTTAGTGAACATAAGACGTATTTACAGGGTTTTAAATGTTGCATCAAGTGTTCTGTCATAACCATACCATAGAGATACTGAATGCCTTCAATGTCATCTTCATGCAGGGAGAAGTCTTCCACATAGCTATACATAGGGAACATGAGTGCTTCTCTGATGTTGGAATGATCCAGGCCGAGGGCGTGTCCAAACTCATGGGCTGCCACAAGGAAGAGGCTGTACCCTACACATAACAAGGAGTGTTATACAATGACAAGGCAAAAATAAATAGTATGTTATAGGACTTATGTTATTTTTACTCACCTTGATCACGACAGAAACCCCATTTCTTGTCATCATCATAGTTGTCAGTGGTACTACACCACAACTTGCCATCTCCACGGCCCTCGCTGGTGCAGGAGTCATACGTATTACCAAGGAACACAAACGGGAAGTGGCAGGGCTCTCCCTCAGAATTTCCACCGGTCACAGCAGTGTCTGCCCAAACAAAGATAGAACAACAACAGTCAGGAAAAACAAGCAATTGTGGCAGCACTCCACTGTGGTCATACATTGTTGTTGCTGTCACTCACCGCGACTGGGGCAGAATCCATATTTCACGTCCTTGTCAAAGTTGCTTGTGGTGGCACACCAGCGGTAACCATCGCTGCGGCCCTCAGTGGTACAGCTGTCATACTCCTCGCCCAGGAAGACAAAGGGGAAGACGCATTCGGCTCCATCTGCATTTCCTCCGAATGTGTACAGAACTGTCAGAATAAGAATTAGATGTGAGAATGAGCAACCCAATGGAGTCAGCATATCACAAATGCACATTTTGCTGGCCTTTGAGAATAAATGACTCACGTTCACTTGGGCAGAAGCCGTACTTCTGGTCTCTGTCGTAGTCTTCCGTTGTGGAACACCAGGGCAGGTCATCCGTGCGTCCCTCAGTGGTGCAGGTAGTGTAGGACTTACCCTCAAAAATGTAGGGGAAGTGGCACATGGCGCCGTCCGAATTTCCATAGCGAGTCTTCACAACTTCAAGACAGGAAAGTTTAAACATCATTTGCTGCAATTTGTAAAGGGATCAGTAGGGGGAGACACATGCTCACTGACTGTGGTTGAAGAAAGAAGGTCTGGTTATGTTTGTGAAATACCTGGTCCTTTTCCCAATGTCCAGTTTTCATCGTCATCAAAGTGGGCATCTCCCTGCATGCCCTCACCGGGGGGATAAGCATGAGCTAGAAGGCCATCCTTTCCATCAAATGGGTATGGGTCTCCGTGGTCTGATTTGAAAGAAATACTTTCAGATAAGTCTTTTATAATATGTCAGATTTTAAGTATAAGAGTACACTGTGATGGGTTACGTGATGTCATTTTATTAAACTGGATAAACTGGGCATTCTACACATACATACCTGCTTTTCCAAAAGATACCATGATGTCAGCTGTCCCATCAAACAGTCGGGTAAAGCTTAAAGGTGTCACATCACTCCACACCTTGAAGGCTCTCGCAAAGGCATCGTCAGTGATGGGGATGTCCAGGTCTGGAGAGTAGTTAACGATCCTGTGAAGAAGAGCATGAGGATATTTCTGTCAGAAACTTGTTCATACACTTTACATCCTTGGACAGGTGCACACATTTTCTTTCCAATTTCTTTCTCTCTACTCACCTGTAAGTGATGTCGTGATGGTCCCATTTGAGGTCTCCCTCAAATGTTTTATAGTTTCCAACATCAGGAACGCCACAGCGAGGCCGTCTCATCGCCTCCAGAGTTGTCTTATCCAGATCTCCTGTCTCCTCCAAACCCATCTGCCTCTGCATCCTCTTCAGAGCTTTGGCAGTGGACACCATGGACTGGAAGCCGCTGCGGTGCAGCGTTTCCATGTAGCCGAACCTCTGCAGATAACTCTGAATAACATGATAGCCATATATGAGTCAACATATGATGAGCACAGAGTGGGTATGGAAAACAAAGAAAGACAGAAAATACATTTTGACAGAGAATAAATATCTTCTTGTCATCTCAGAAACATCCTTGTGTCTGATAAATCAAATAGGAACTGTTTTTCTTTTCATTATCAGCCCGATAGCAATGTGGAGCAGTGTTTTGTGAATTACACTCTATCAAGGTGAAATGAACCATCTGCTACTCACTTCTGCCAGCTCCATATCAGTCATGTTCTTGATGATGTCTCCTGGGAATTTGACGTGAATGGACTTGAGGGGAAGGCTCCATCCATCCTGCACACTTATCCCCAAAATTAAACACACAACTAAAGCACAGCATCCCATGTTAACACCTGTATGGCTCCAAAATGCCACAAAAATGTATACTAAGAGCCTTGCAGCAAGCAAGTGCTCACAAAAACAAAAAAAATAATATTTAAAACAGAAATCTCTGTGGACTGTGGTTCTCTCTCAGCTTTGGCTCCTGTCTTTGTTTTGACTGGTGGTTCGTGTTGTCGCCTCCCTGCTTTGTGCCCTTGGCTGGGGTTGTGGACCTATTTATCCTGCATAACGTCTTAGTCACTTAACCTCATCCCCGCCTACCTCTAACCTCAACCCTCCCACTTATATCTTGACATAGTGTTTCAGCTCAGTGGACATGGGGAATTTCCAAAATATCCACATTTAGCTTTACCTAACAACAAATGAGTGGTGAACTAATTGCTCTTATTTGGAAGTACTTCAAACTGGGGGGATGTGATTGGCTTAAAATGTAGTAGTGGTGTAAAATTACTATTCGCACTGATATATTATAGTAATGATTAAACAGACCACATTATGAAAACTTTGTTTTTATTTCAGAAGAACTGACATAGAAAACTAATATAAAATTTGAAAGGACACTGTGTAAAGATAGCATAAATAGGAGATTTAGATAACCATAGTCATTACTTTAGAGGCATTTGGTGTTAAATTTGCTCTCTTCTGCATCAATGTATTTTTACTGTATAAAACGACAATCATCACGGGACCTGGTCAGACACCCAGAGTTGTGATTTGGTTGGTTCGCTTTTTCATAAATAGAAATGCATTTCCTCTTTATCTAAAAGTGGAATGTGAATGAATAGTCTTAGTAGGTCAAACCAAAAGTAGATTCTTGCCGAAAAACAATTAACATCATTTAGAACTGATTCTTTGCAGTATTGCAATGTTTTTGCAAGCTAGATTTTTTGGGGAAGTACCTGCTTCATCATCACTGTACTGGTGCTGATGCAACATCTCCACTGGGTTTATCCCCAAAATGAGCCAATTCCTTACAAATTACAAATGATTCATGTCCCTCATTTGCAAAGGAGCGTTGCGTTGGGATATTTTCTGGACAAAAGAGGATCTTTCACCCATCTCTTGTTACAAAACAGCTTGCTTGCTAGTGTAAACTTAAAAATCCAAAACAAAACAACCTTTTTGTTTTTAGGAGCACTTGGTGTGTTATGTGTGGTCACATGCATCTTCTGGGGGCATGTTGATATTTTGGGGTATGTGAGCATCAAGGTGTTGTTGGCTCAGGAAGGGAGTATAATCATGACTCACTGTGTTCCCACACGAAGAGCCAAAGCTGCAGATGAGGGGCTTTTTTCAGTGAGCACACTGCTGACATCTTTTCTTTCTCAGCAAAATATGTTGACTTTGTTCCTTCATTTTATTTTCAGATGGAGTAAAAAAGAAATCACAACTTCAAACTAATCTGCTGAGTCAAAATAGGGCAGAGAGGACACACAGAGACCATCCAGAGTATCAAGTGGCCACAATACAGGTGATGTCAAACATTAACTGCAAATGATGCAGATGATGCAGATGATCATGCAGATGATTCATGGGGAGTTATGCAAAGTATTAAGAATGTATCTTTTCTTCTTGATTCTCAGGGAAGTTACCTCATACAGCAATCGCATAACACCTCAATGATGGGGCGGTATTGATGTTTAATGAGGAAACAATACTTCCTCATATTTACAGAGATTTCATGATGTGGTTGATGTTTTGACACACACCCCATCCATGTGTTGCCTGTCATTGTATCAGTGACGTGAGAGAGATTTTGTCACATCATCTCATAAAACCACTTCTTCAATGTTATAGGTTTATTAGCACTTGTTCTGATTTTCCCATGGAAAAGAGATGCAATTATTTCCCACACCACTTCAGTCCTTAAAATAGATCTCACACTTGTGCAGAATCTGACATAGACAATGATAGATGAAGATGCATTTTAAAGACACATTCAAAAACTGTAATTTCCCTCATTTAATAATGCCAGCTGGATTTTGCTGACTCTAATTTTATCTGCATAGTATTCTTAGCAACAGACCCATGTGATGCAATTCCCCCATGAACAGACATTTGGTAAATATACAAAAGACTACCAGCTACACGGTTTGCTCATGGATTATGTTTCAGTCCGACTACAGCAGCTCTTTCCAGTGTCAAATGTAATGCTCAGCATGAGCCTCTCTCATTTGATGCAGTTGTTATGCTCAGCCTGACACAATCATAAGGTTATTTCTGTTTATATGCTCCTCAGAGGATCCCCAGGCCTCCTTTGAAAACATCTGCCACTCATTTTGCGTGGCGTCAAAGGCTTAATGAATATGGCTCCATGCATTTTAACAAATGCCACATTTCATTTGGTTTCACCACTTTGCTCCAAAAAAAGATGTTGTCTGGCACAGAATCTTGAAAAATACACATTTTTTTGTGTGTGGCATTTTTCCCAAAATTGGCCTCAATCAAAACGTGGCCTCTTGGCAAACATTTAACCGTATGAGGCATTCAACAGCACCGTAAGAGAGCTGGATAATGTCATGGCGGAGCAGCAAGACCCTCATGGCTTTCGTGGGCAGAATTCATGATTCAATCAACCATGCAATGACAAGTACGTGTGATAGCAAAAGGATATTTCTACGTCTTTCTATTTTAACAGGGGCTGCAAAAACAGAAAACGGAAATCTATTTTATTCACTGGACATGGTTGAAATGTTGGCAAGTTGATGTTAGTAACTTCTCAGGGTGAGAAGCATGTGCAGAGTCACACATTAAGTAGGTTACTGCACCAAACTCACACTTCAGAGTGAGACTTTTTTCTTACAAGCTCTGTTTAATTTCAAACCACCTTGTTAAAGCAAACTGTTTAAATCTTATGGTATGTTTCTAGCAAGCAGTTATAAATGCAAAAATCACTTCCTGTCTGCCACAGTTGATGTGGTTCCTTTGCCAGCTTCCTCCTTCGGCTCTATTGGGTTTTTAATGACGACTGGTTTGTTGACTTTGTGGTGGGACACGGCGACTGTGCAACACACAGGATGTCATAGTGTTTGATGTGGAGACAATGTTACCCCATCAGGTCCAGGTACTTTACCAATCTCTGCTGAGTCTTGCAGTTATTCTGGGAAAGGTTTTGTTTTTATGCCCTACTAAACTGCCTTTACAGTTTATTTTGACTTTCCAAGATTTTGCCTCGCTCTTCCTTTTTTTTTGTGACCCTCTTACGATTCAATGTTGTTCTCTTGATTAGTGCAATAGGTCCACAACATTAGCAAACAGCTTGCTTAAAGTGTTGTCCCTGAATATCTGTTGTCCTTTACAATTTGTAAAGATAATGTTTGTGAGTGAAATGTGCAGTCAGTGATCCAGAGAACACAACAAAAAAACAAGCATCGCCAAAACATAACTGATCAAATGGGCTATCAGCAGGGTGGAAACAATGCTCTGCCCTCAAGTGCCATTCATAGAATGGCTTGTCTGTAATGAGTCAGAAGTCAGCATGATAAATTTGACAGGAATAATTTCATGAACAAACCTTAAACAGTCTCCATAAAGTTGTGTACAGTCATCTGAATGAGACCGTAGGAGCAAAGCAGGCCACAGCATTGACTCATGTCTCCCTGTAACAGCAGACAGCAGTGCTGATATGCTTCATCAAACATATTCTAGACTCTTAGTCACATTTGTGGATATATTTTGCTTACTGTGCCAACACTCCTTTGAATCAGATTAGCAATCTGCTGTAGAGAGTAAAGGTTGCTGACACTATGAAATACGAACCTGAGTGCAGACAGTAGTTAAGTGCGAATCAGTTCTACAAACTCATCTGGATCACATTTTCTAATCAGATTTGGGAAATGAAGTTCCACCACACTTGCTGAGATCAAAGCACAAGTGCAATGTCAAGCTGATCAAAGCTGCTTTGGAAATGCATGTCAAATAAACCAGTGTTGCTTATCGCTGTCTTCTCTCCCTTTGCTATGGCACACAGTCGGATGGATGCAACCACAAACCATCAGAAGAAAAAATGCACGTGTCCTCACTGTCCATTCAGGTACTTTACAAGATTGGCACACTTGTGTACCAATGGTTGAATCAGGATATGACTGATGCCTGAGACCACAGCTATGTGTCAAAATGCCTATGACCAGCTTGTGATTATGATACAGTAAATACTTCAGTGAGTAACTTACAGACAAAGAAAAGAGACGTATACATAGTAGTAGGAGTAGTGGTACCAAAGGTCCCAGCCAGAAGTGACTTGGGGACACTGTGGTTCATGGTCGGCTCCTGAACCCTAAGGCCACAAGGGAGATATAACTATGAGTAGACTATTTGTACAAGTTCATCTAATTATATAATATCACTGAAAAGCAGAAGGCGGATTTGGGGTTAAGCCAGGCATGAGGGTAGATTGTGTCTGCAGAGGCGTGGGCTGTCAGAGCAGAACAAGTCCAGGCAGGCGGAGCTCTGTTGACTTTATGAACAGCCATCTTTCACCACCACCGTTAAAAGCCAATTACTGCCAGTCATAAGCAGTGGCCTTCATGGGTGTGTCATGCTCCGCCATCCAAAGCACAGCCACAGGGAGTGACAGCATGGACCGCGATGGGACAAGCACTGATTGCACTGAATATTATTATTGCTTTTTAAATTCTATATGGAGTAACGCCTTCATTACTTTGTTTAAAGAGCTGTTTTCACAATCTCTCATCCCCCAACCAAAAGAAGAGCAAAAAGAGTAAACATTGTTAGCTAAACAAAAAACCTAAAAACGTGGGTGATATCACACACACACACACACACACACACACACACACACACACACATCCAGGAAAAAGGGGAAAACGGTGGGGGAAGCAATGGGAATGGGGAATTTCCCCCCTGATAAAGGTCAAGGAGCTCATTGCTGCAGCTGAAAGTGAGTCAGGCTCAGCATTTCAGCTGGTTCTGCACACTTTGGTTCAGACTTGTTGAGGCAGGCAATTATCCCTTCTTTTGATGTGTGTTTGCTGGGGTTTGAGCTCTGTGTTGCCAGATGCGGGGTTGCCCTTCCGTGGTCTGAGATAAACGCAACATTTTTCCCCAGGGCCAAAACCCAGATCAGTGTGTACACACTGTGTCATTTTCCAAAACATTTTGAACCCTGACATTACTGTTGGTGTTTATGCCTCTGTTGATGACTCCTGCTGTGTCACTGCAGTGGACAGTAATACATGTAGCATAATATTATCTCAAGTGTGATACTTTTACCAGAAATCTTACCAGAGGTAGCTTCAAATATCTGAGCAAGTGAGATTTCAAAATACTCACTGTGTTTATCACATAGGTGGATTTTGTTGAATTTCTATACCTGGAGCAGTTGAAAAAACATTTTAGGCAACGGTCGTGGTCTTATCTGTACGTGTCATCATATTTTTTTAAGATCGCAGATCAACAACTTCAAAGCATGATGTTGATGTTATGTTCACGATTCTGGAATGCTAGAAAATGTTTATGATGAAATACATGATACGCTGGCAAGTAAATTCTACTTTGAATCCGCTCGAAGACCAGATTGTTTTACTTTTTACTTGACGTGCATAAACCCTCCAGTCAAGCATATTTTCCAATATGCTGGTGCTCAAATGTTATCCTTGAATCAGCATCTTGACTGAGTGTCAGTGTTAAGGATACATTTTTAATTTTCATTTGTAAACTCAATTGAATCTAACACGAGAATCCCTGCGTCTTTTGTTTTGGCTCTTTTTCCCAGTTCTATGCAGTAAGTCTAGATTTATCTTGGGGATATTGATTAGTTTCTTTCACAGAGCCACGCAGGTCTTTGGGACAACCATCAAACAGTTTCCAGTAGAACTAAATAGATGCTAGACTGGCTATCAGGACCAGTGGGAGAAGCTTAATGAGGGAACCAGATGTGACCTTGTTGCCCTTCATCAGAGAGCCAGCACAACAGCATGTCCTTCGATTTAATTCAGCCCGCCAAAAATATTTCCCCCAGCAGGTGGCACTCCATCATAAGGACACTCAATGAGGCCAGAGTAGAAATAGAACTAGAGCTTTGACACAGGGAATTACTGTTGAGGAGAATGGAACATCACTTCTGAATAGCGGCTGTGTGTGAAAAATCTAATTCTGCTCAAGATGTGAATTACACTGTTCATTTTGAATGAATTCAGATGAGCTGTTGGTTCCATCTTCTTGATCTATCTTGATGCAGAAGCAGATTTTAAAACCTTGCTGCATAGCTGTGTTTCACAATACCTCCGGAGGCAGCAGAGATGTGGTGAAAAAAAGGACATAAAATATTGATGTTGTTCTAATTTTGTAAGCCCATTTGGTGAATAATTGATCGTTAGAGAAATAAGTTTGTTTTATTTGCTGTTTTGTTGAAGCACATTCTCGCATACTATGAAACTACCTTTGATCATACTTTCTTCTGTGAAAGCCTGCCTTCATGACACCACTTAGTATGTTTGATTGCTTTGCCATGAAAAGTTGCATATTATATCTCGATACATTACCCTCTGTAATTATTGAATGTGCACATTTTACATCTGCTGCAAAGTTGCATCCAGTCAATGCTTTTTGCATCTTCTCACTTTCACGCTCATTATTTTAGATGCTCATTAACTGTGATGCAATTGAAATGGAATTGAGGATCCCACATTGCCTTGTCATCACACAGGAAAATTACACAGATGCTCTTTCAGCAAAAGCAGAATCAGTGGCCTCATTTTTATGACTGATTGCTTTCCTGTGAAGTGGCACATGAAAAACAAAGCCAACAATGTTACATGTCATGAGGGATATCATTCTGCATTTAATGCAATCACACTTACATACGATGAATAATGATTTGGTTTGATCACAGTCTTTTTTATGAAGCCTCCACATGCCTGTGTTGTATTGCAGTTGTTTCCCAAGGAAGATGCTGTGATGACATATTGTAAGAAATGTCATCACATGGAGCCTTGTTCTGAGTAGCAAAGCAGCACCACAGGAACAACGCACTTGTTTAATCATGATGCCTGATCAGATCCCAGGTAGATCAAACTGCTCCTATATTCTAAATGGAAAAACCCTTTACTCGGGGCATAAATATCATAGCAAGCATTTTCTTGTCAGCTGTCCCAGCAGAGGCGCAGAGAGTCTTCCGGGGATTTTTATGGTTGGTGACAGTAAGAGCTTTAGCTAATGTACAGCAAAATATTGACCTGAAAGAAGACACCCCGAAGGTTGCATCAACATAAATACATTTCACCAGTGAAATGTATTGGGTGAACAGGGCAGGAGCAGGGATGTAGAGGTCACTTATAGCCATTTTTATCACA
>CAESWR010000061.1:1834743-1869050 GCA_903171835.1 Mullus surmuletus | reverse complement strand
CACTCTCCTCAGTTCACTGAATACTAAAATAGAAGTAGAAAAAACATGAGTTGTAAAGGGGAGTTGAACATGGGACACACAGTGTTTTCCGGGTTCTTGGTCAATGGTCAGTGAATGTATCCACTGGAACATCAAGACACACTGTGTTTATCGGATATCTGGGCCCTATCATTCACTTCAGTTCACTGAATGCTGAAGTAGAAAAGAGCAAAACATGAATTGTGAGGGATTTGAACATGGGACTTCTTGGTCCACACAAAGTGTATGTATCCACACAAGACACACTGTGCTGCGCAGACATCTGGGCTCTATCACTCACTTCAGTTAACTGAATGCCGAAATGGAAAAGCGTAGAACATGAGCTGTGAAGGGAATTAGAACATAGGAGCTTTTGGTCCATAGTCAGTGCGTTTATCCACTGGACCATCTAGACACACAGTGTTTCTGCGATATCTGGGCCCACTTCTGTTCACTGAATGCTGAAGTGGAAAATGGTAGAACATGTAGTTGTATAGGGTATTTGAACAAGGGACACACAGTATTTTCCATATATCTGGACCCTTTCACTCATTCAGTTCACTGAATGCCTAATTAGAAAAGGGCAAAACATGAATTATGAAAGGGATTTGAACGTAGGTCTAGTAGTGTATGGATCCACTGGACCATCAAGACACACAGTGTTTCCGCGATATCTGGGCCCTATCATTCTCCTTAGTTCACTGAATGCTAAAGTGGAAGGGCAAAACATGAGTTGTGAAGTGGATTTTAACATGGGACCTCTTGGCCCATAGTCAGTGTATGTATCCACTGGACAATGAAGACACACTGTGTTTACCAGATATCTGGACCATATCAGTCTCCCCAGTTCACTGAATGCTAAAATAGAAGTAGAAAAAACATGAGTTGTAAAGGGTATTTGAACATGGGACACACAGTGTTTTCCAGATATCTGGATCCTATCACTCACTTCAGTTCACTGAATGGTGAAGTAGAAAAGGGCAAAATGTAAGTTGTGAAGGGGCTTTGATCATAGGAGACCTTGGTCCGTAGTCAGTGTATGGGCAGCTGCCAGGCTGCTAACTGGATCAAGGAAAAGGGAGCACATCACTCCCATCTTAGCCTCCCTCCACTGGCTGCCAGTCACTTTCAGAATAGACTTTAAAATTCTATTGACAACTTTCAAAGCACTTCATGTCCTTGCCCCGATTTACATTGTAGAGTTATTAGCCCCAACCTGGCCATGAAGTGGGCCATTGAGTCGTTGAGGTATTACCTGTTGGGGTGCCACTTCTGCCTCGAGACGGACCATCGGGCTCTGCGATGGCTGAATCGGATGAAGGACTCAAATGCTCGACTCACTGGTTGGTACCTCTCCCTGCAGCCCTACACCTTCACCGTGCAGTACTGGGCAGGGAAGACCAACCTTGTGGCGGACTGTCTTTCCAGAGCCCATGAACAGTGAGCTGTGGTACTCCACAGAGAGGGGGGAGGTAATGTAACGGTGATTTTGCTGTTACTTGGAATGCGTGGGAGAACAAAGACACATGGGGGATGGAAAATGTTTATTGAAATGCAAATTGTTGAATTAACTAATTGTGGCAGCATAGAGGAACTTGATTTCCAAAAGAATTTCCTACCTGTGGGGAAAAGGTTTAATACATTTGTCAATCAGGTGTGTGTGTGTGTGTGTGTGTGTGTGTGTGTAGGAGACTGGGGAGTGAAACAGAGAGCTGTACTCACCTGCATGGCTTCCTCCTTCCCAGGGTGTTTGGGCAAAAGAGTTCCCCGGGGGCTCGCACACCTTTTTATTTAGTTCCGGGAGGGAGGTAACATGTGGGAGGTGAGCCGAGGGGGGGTTTGAGATTTTGGGGTTAAAATTATCTTGTGTTTATAATCCGGCAGGCTTAGGTGTTTCAGGGGGTGTAAATTATTGTAAATATAATTTGAGAAAATGATATCATATGGGGTTTTATGTATATAGGAATGGTTGTTCAGTCAGTTGGGGCTTTTGATGTACCACTGTCACATAGTCTTTTCCAACTACCAATTAAGGGCAGGGGGAATATATAAGTGGGGTTGTAAAGTGTTGTCTGGTGAATTTTTTTGTCTTGCTTGTTGTGGTGACCGCTGGGGTTAGAATAAAGAAAATGTATGCATCGGACCTTGGTATTCTCCTCATTCACCGTCTTCGCCGCATGGCCAACCTCACACTACCATTTAGCTAACGCTAGCTCCAGCTAATAGTATGGCTCATCTTATCTGGGGGGCTGGTCGACAGCAGCCTCCACTACAGCCGGGGGGAGTCAGTGACTTCCATCTCACAAGTTTCCAACTCTCGGAAGGTGACCTTTAACAATGTGGGAACATTTTATGAATAGCATTCTATATAATCTGTTACATAAACATTGTCCCCAAAATATCTTTGGAATGCTACAGGTAAAACGTTTTTCCTTTGTTAATAAATTACAAAACCTGCTATTTGTGATATGCGACAACATCCTGAAAACATTTTTGAAATATTGCTGTAAGAATGTTCCTTCTTTATTATTGTATAACATTGCAACAATATTTCTAAAATAAACAATTTGTAATCAGAGGCATTAATAACATCCGGAAAGCATATTTTAAATGTTTCTTTGCGAATGTTTTTGGATGTCCTTGGTTATTATATAACATTCTGGACATTTTTTATAGAGGAACATTCTTTAACTGTTTACCTCACTAACGTCCCTAAAACCTGTGAATGTTACAACTTTGTGAATGTTTAACAATACAGGGACATTATTTGAAATAATAAACATAATTATAATGTCGGATAAAAATGTTTTCTTTAAAACATTAACAGAGCCTGTAGAGAATTTTAGCCAATGTTGTAGGAGCGTTCCCTGCCATCTGGGACTGTCCCCACCCCAATGTTGACTCCATGGCGACAGCCTTGGATAAATCTCTGCACTCTGTGGCCAATTGCCATTTCATTTAAAGAGCAATATTCCAAATGACAGAAATTGTTGGTGGAACTGCAATTATAAATCTCTGTTTGGAGTGTTGGTGTGTTTTGCATAAATGTGCAAGCTGAATACTGGCACAAGGACAGGAAGTAATTACAGCAATGTGAAATGCATTATGCTTGCTTGTGTATACTGGAAATGTGACAGCCAATGAAAACGATCTGGCAAGGGGACTGCCTCTGCCACTGGAGCTAAGAGATGAAATCATGTGAAATATGAGGATACATTATTAACATTAGGAAGAGAGTGACAATCGGTGCTATTTGTGTTGTCTGTCAACGTAATTGTTGTGATTAAATTATCAGTACTGAACGCTGTGCCCTGCATATAAAAATGAGAAACACATGATTGATCTAGGTTGGATTTATTTGCTCAAAGCTGCTTTTCATAAGCTTTTACAGCATCATCAATCCATCTATCCATCCATCCGTCCATCCAGCCAGCCAGCCAGCCGACAAGTGACACTTGATTCCACCCATGAATATTGACCACCACACACGATGGTGGCTTGATCCATTCAAAGTCAATGGTATACATAGCACTGTATGTACTGTGTTTTTTCTGCTTAACATTTTTATATTCAGACCACTTAATGGCTTTGCCTCCTTATAAGAAATTTATTCTGATTACTTCTTGACCCAGTGCCCCCACAGTTAATGTGACAGCCGTGCAAAAAGCTCTTGATTAAATACTTTTTTCATAACCAAATGCATTCCTCATGCAAGCAATGTATGCATCCCTTCATCACCCTCCATAGGGGATTTCATGTATGTTTCTATAGCAACATATATCAATCTGGGCACTCAAGCATTCTTAGAAATATTCATTGCTCGAAAATTTGAAGTAGGCCTACTAAGTAAATACCAAATTGACACTTTTTATCTACTGTTAGGATGTGAGCAGAATGTGTTGGTGAAATGGGATGGGATTTGTAAACACCTAGAAAAACAGATGATACCGCTTTTGAAAAACCCCAGAGTGAGCATTTTTCACCTCATTTGCCCCAAATCCCTTTAACCCCAGCATGTGAGCCATTGCTGCAGAGAACTTAAATGTTTAACGCATGAGCTATCCAAGTCTGTTTACACAGCACTGGACCAATTGGATTGAAAATAAATAAAGTTAAAAGGAGGGGTTTTCCCACTGGGATCAAAACATCCTATTTGGAGGTGTATGTGGGTCCATTAAGGACTAAATGGACCATGGGCACAGGAATAAGATGCCAGGCCAATGGGGTTGTTTGAGGACTGAGGAGGAAGTAGAATTGCTAGCCTACAGTTGACTGCCAATACTGGCCAGAAAAAATGTTTTTGCAGAATGATATCACAGTCAAGTTAACAATTGACCTTTTCGATATAAGAGGTCATCACTCCATCGCTTTTAGCCATAAAGGCTTGTGCGGCAGTGTGTCACAATCAGAATTCTTATGGACCAAATTATCAGGTCACAGTGACTGTGACCCGGGATCAACTAAATCTATTCCCTTCGTTCTTGGGTCAAGGTCACCATTCACAAAAAATATTGAAGGATAATGAAGTACAGAAGAAAAAAATAGTTGAGAAAATGTGAGTGTATCACTTATAAGAATGACAAAATGAGATTTCTGAGACAGCAAACTTTGGTGTTTCCTTCAGTTGACAGTCCCTTCTCCCATGGCTATTGGAACGCTCACGCCTCATTATCAGCAGACAGAAACAGATTTGATCAGTCCCGACAAAGATCTGCTAAAATGCATTAAGATCACTCGTGACCCCAAAACCAATCACTGTCAATGCCGGAAGCAGACAAAGTGCTGACTAACTCAGTGTCCCTAAAGCTTAGGTGTTACAAGACTGTGAAACAGCCAGTGGCACCTTCCTCCTCTATTAGCATATTTATGTGAAGGAATGAATTCTGTCTGACACATCCAAACATGCACACGCACTGCGAATGCAACCTGAGGCTTTGTGATATTCTCTGGGCGCAGAAATAGACCTTTAGTGGTAGACATGTTAATCCAATCCCACACTGGGACTTCTAGAAAAAAAAAAAATGATTGGATGACCTCATACTTTTGTATTGACTTATATTGACTTTGATACATTAGTTCTTAGGACTGATTTTGGGATTACAATATATGTCAACCACAGTAGCATATCTGATTAACTGACCCCATCAAAAAGCTCCTCATGTATGCGTCAGATTTGGATAATTGACGGGTTTGTTTGTGGCCACTCTGGTAGCACATAGGGGCCATAATTTTTCACTCTGTGCTACCTTCAGTTCCGTTTCAGTCTTTTCTTGTTATTTATTTATTTTGCAAACAAGTGTAACTTCTTACTCAGTAGTAACAGCAGCTACATTTAACGGTACAGGAGTTTCTCTCTCAGCAAAGATATCTATAAGAATAATTACACATTGAAAGAAACAGTTTTCCAGCACCATTTCAGAATACATTTTTCATGAAAAACTATAATCATCATATTGCGATGCCATTCTTGAATTCCTTGGAAATTAAAGATTTTATGGTCAAACATCCCTTTCATGCATTCTGTCAAACTCCAAAAAGATCATGAATTTTGTTGAGCTGTTGCTCTTTTTCTTTTTTTTTAACCTCTAGTCGTGATGTGGGCAGTCATCTCTCTGATTTTTGTGTCTCATTTGGTGCCATATTTCTGCAAAACAGAGAAATATAGATGATGAATTCCATATTTTATAGATCCCTATTCATCTAATGGGAAGCATTCATTAAAACATAAACCACTGTACGATATGTTACATATTGCCTTCATATATTTTGCCCATCACTAATCATAAAATTCACCACATGGCACTCATACAGCCCTGTGAGGAGGAATGAGATTCATGTTGTATGGTGTACTGGCAAATGAAGGCGGACATACACACGTACACACACCACTCACACTCACACTCACGAACACACATCAATTGTGAGTTCAGGATAATCCCCATTGAGTTGAGGTATCTGCTGACTCTGGTCATGTCAGCATATTCCTTAAGAACATTGTTGTAAAATAATGTTTTTTTTTCTCTCTCTCATTTGAATGCTTTTCTTCTTATTCTGTTGATATTCTTTATTCATATCCATGCTCTCATGTTGTTTAGCTCTACAAATGCTCTTCATTACTGCATTGTAAATGCACATGAATAATAAATGCCAAGGTCAAGGTCTCCTGTCAATTTTCTTTACAGGATCCACTGAAGTATCCAGGTCCTTACCCAAGGGCAGGGCGTCAGGATCTCGCTTCTGTGCATACTGATGATGAATGGTACATCATCTGACACATATCTACTGGTGCGAGACGCTGGACACACACTAAACCCCACATATTGTCATTGTAAACGCCCAGCTTGATGCTCACATGAAACCCATGTGTCACTGCTAAATGTTATTTGTATTGCAAAATTGGGGGGGCTTTACACTGCAGTTGCCTGTCACGCAGAAATGGACCATTCTTTAGATTCTTGGAAATATTTGCAAAAAATAATGTGAAAATTCCACACTCAAAGGTTATATATCCAAATAGTCAAAATGAAAATGTATCAGCTTACATATGAAGTCAATTGTTATAGCTGTAATTTGTGGGAAGAGGAGAATGTTATGATTTATAATTTAGAATTTTGCCAACAATTTTTGATCTCTGTGCCCTCAAGTGGTGGTTCATTTTTAGCAAGATTTTAGTGGTTGCTTTTGTTCCAATTTTTTGTTGCTTAGTGTTGTATCGCACTTATGGCTTAATGTGATCATCTGCTGCAGAGATGACATTACTCTATTGAGAATGATTTGACTGGCTGTTTTGTAACAAGATCTTCATCTACACAGATGGAAATCTTTATTGGTGTAATTATCTCTCTTTTCTTGCCTCAAAGGACTTCCATGTGGGCCCAAAGCAAAAAATCGATGAATTGTGTTTGCTTGTAAAGAGCGGCAGTAAAAGACAATACTGCCCCCACCTGTTATAATAGCTGAGAATAATGAACAGCTTAAAAGTCTGATGCACTGCGGGTAGATGAGATGCATTTAGCCTCTCAAACCTCAGACCTGCAGTGCTTAACCTGTGTTGAATGGTGGTTGTGAACAAAGCTGTTAATTTTCTGCATTGACTCTTCACACAGGGAACAGAGGGGAAACACTGATTCAATTATTTTTCTTTTGTTGAAAGAATAGGATCCCCCCTTCAGAAATGTTCATTAAGTACAGTTATACAGATTTTTCGTTTGTTGCACATCTGAGAACTTTTCAGGGGGAAAAAAATCTGTCATGAAGAACCAAATGTTTCTGTATTCGAAAACCAGTTTGATCCTGATACACAAAGGTCAAATTGAGTTAATTAGTCACTCCTCAGCAGGGCACTTGAGGGAACACTGGATCTAAAATCAAATCAACAGCCCTCTGCAGGCCACCGCCTTGTTGAACCACAGACAAAGAGAGCGCCACGAACAGAGAAAGGCTCGAAAGCAGCTCCACAGGACAAACCTCCTGAATCATAGATGACCTGGACAACTGGAAGTGCAAGTTCTCCTAATGGAAAACTTTTTAGGGAACACTGAGAGATGAAATGGAAAGGGCGGCAGAGAGAGAGAGAGAGGGACACACGCACACACACACACTTTTTTCTTTTTTTTAAATAAAGCTCTGTATCCCAGTGGAGAGAGGTGGGTCGGGAATGAATATTTTATCCCTCCCTGCTACTTCCTCTATCACTTTCTGCCTCTGACAGGGCCAGTTTTGCTCGAACAGGGTGTCTGTCTTTTACCGGCCACAGTCACAATCCCCCATCCTCACTCCCCAGCGCAATCACGGGTCACGCCTGCCTACAGACAGTACAGCTGAATTCCAGATTCAGCATGGTTATTTATCAGGCCTTCCGGGGCTACAGTCACTTTATTTTCTCAAAACATAATCATCTTTTATGCTTTGCTTTATCTTCTGAGTTCTTTTCCCTCCTCGCCTGTCCAGCTGAATGCTGTCCAACAGCACCCGTTTCACTGTCCGTCCCTCATTTCTTTAAGCTCTTTGATTCCTGCTCAAGCACGACACACACCTTCCCACACCAGCCACCCGCCCACAAACACATTTTTTGCACTCCTGTAACGCTTTGTTTTATATTTCATAAGCCACTGCCATTCTGCATAAGCGTTAAATACGCCCTGTCACGAGGGTATTGTCATTTAATGGGAGGGCTGTAATGCAAAACGGTGGCGCTTCCCAACGGCAAGCTAAGCGCCATTTCAGTCAAAACACAATCAGTGATGACACACAGGTGAGCTATGAAGCTACAGCTAATCCTTGACATTTCATCACACAAATGCCAATTTAATGGCAGAATTTGCTCTGTGTCCTTGGAGGGTGTTTTTCATTTAAAATTGCTATAATTTCAAATGCTGTGTGTTTCAATATCCCCTCTGCCAACATTTGCACACCATGCACTTGATGATAGTGAATAGAATAGAGTAGAAAAGTTAATAGATGTCTGACAATTTCCACCCCAACATGGCGACAGACGTAACAAGCAGCAGCAGTATTCCTCAGAGAGCCCTCCCTATCACATCCCTAACAGCGCTGAGTTCCCCTCCCTCACTCTGAGGAGTGCCTTTCTCAAGGCAGGGAGACATCCGTGGGCTGATGAGATGTCATCACCTCCTTCTGCAGCTCTTTTCGCCACTGCAGGTTATCCGCAGGTGCATGCTGTGACCAGGAGCTGCAGATTCCAAAAGACTGCACCGCTCTGCAGAGGGAACACGTGCAGTCAGCATCAATTGGTGGAAGGCACCCGCAGTTCAAGATATAGATTTTTATGTATTTTCTATTTCCGACACAATGATAATCCTTGGCTTTGCGTCTTTTGGTTTGGCTGTCCGTCAGCATATGGAAAAACTACTAGGACCGTTTTAACAAAATGTGGTGGAGGGGTGTATGAGCTATAGGAGAGAAACCACTCAAGCTCGGTGCAGATCCATTCAACCTTACAAGAAAAAAAAAAATTGAGTGCCCCTGTCAGTAAGGAAGATCCCACAATAATTACAAGGAACACTGTCATGGAACTTGGTGGTGGGGTTATCTTTTCCATGCAGCTGGATTCCCAAGAGATTGTGGGAGAATCCAACTTGCCAGGCGTCATATACACTTGTGGTGGAGCCATTGTGGCTCAGACAGTGCTGGGTTTGGATCACTTATTGCTGTATGACTGAGGACACAAAGAACGTCCGGTAGCAAAGGTGGCTGTTATAAGTGCAGTTTAGGCAGCCTGTTTGAGGTTGGAATACTGCTATAGTGTCAGTTTTATGGAAAGCATCTCATTATTGAAAGCGGAGCAGAGTGCCACTGAAGGATGTACCCAACAGAAAAGCCGTCTCACTGATCTCCCACCTGGATGCTTTTCTCCCAGGATAGACAGACAGACAGACAGATGGCTCATCCCTTCATCTGCAAAAATATTCCTGGAAAGTCCCTACCCTTTCCCAAAAAGGACTTTCCACATGTTTTTTTGTGTAAACAAACCATCTGGTGTGTCAGGTAAGGGCGGGAGTAGTACTTAAGAGGAACCAATTAAATTTTGTGGAAGATCTGTTTACTATTGCTACTTACTACTACAGCATGAAAGAATAACCTGAATAAAACTTCATTACCTTCATTACCTTCATTACCTTACCTTCACTACCTCGTAGGAAAAAATAATGTTTTCTGAAATCTGAAATTGAAAGAACAAATTCAATTTGAATTTATTCTTGATACAATATTATATCCTGGTGGTACCTATAGGATCCCACTTGTGCTGCACATGCTACAAGAGAAAAAGTAATCTCTCAACACAAAACACATTTACTCAAGTGCTTCTCATCACATTAATATTAAATAGTCATGCTGCTCTCTAGATAGGCCACTGTCAACATGGCAGCCTGGCATGACAGTAGGAGGACAATGGATATCGGATTGCATCTCCTCCTGCGATCAATAGCTGGCAGGTCAGATTCTCCTCTGCATAAGAATCTGACACACTGCAATGTAAAGGATATTAAAGGTTACAGGGGCTGTCGGGAACCTACCACCCCACCTTCAAGCAAAACTGTCAACCCCAGAGGTCCACTAACCTCAGCCAGGTGGGGGGATGTCGAGGAAATGAACAGTTAAAAAAGGAAAACAATACATTTATCTGTATTTTACTGATGCACTGCTTGTCCTTGCCATGAGGAAATGTAGCCTTTAGGTAAACATTAAAGCTAAGAAAATTATCTGATTAAGAGCAGCAGTCCTCCCTTGTGGTCTCATGTCTCAGTAACATTAATTGCTCAAGAGCTCCTTAATGAGTCAAATGGTGCGATGTGACGCTGGGGAGTTTTGCTCAGTAGCCTCTTGGCGATTGCTGCAAGCGTTTAAAGATGTCAAAGAGTTCCATGTGAGAAAATGAGCAGCAATCTGACTGGGGAAGATTTAGCTGGTGAGGATGTGAGGGAGTCCTGCCGAATTTAACAGTAAATTCTCAGGTCATGTTTTAAATGACTCCGCAGACCTTTGCAAATCGCTTTCAATAATTCCTTAAAATGTGCGCTCTGCTACTCGTGTTTGCGCTCCGCTCTCAGCCTGTCTGTCTGCATATCAAGTGGCTGAGCGAGTGTCAAACAATCCTCTGACAATGTGTGGACACATAGCGATAAGGTTAACAGCCCCTCAAAAATGCTGAGCTGCTCAATTTGCAAGCAATAATAAGCCCCCCCACCACCACCACCACCACCACCAAGTCCTTTCTTCGTTGTACTGCAAGCTTATCCTCTCCTACACGGGAAGCTGCTGCTACTCTGCAAAGAATACTTTGGGTGAGTAATTCATCCAAGTAAACAACTAAATGACAACATTCAACGGCAACAATACCGAACAAGATTATTATGGGCTGCAGAGTCGCAGCACTGCGGGATTTGTAGCTCTCTGTTGCCTTATTAAAGAAAACTACAGGGCTGCTAAAATTGGCCTCATATTGATTTCTCCTGCTGTCAACATTAAAACTTTTTTTTTCTGTTGGCAAATGAGGGAGGCTGTGAAGCTATATGGCTCATTTGAAATAGACATAGAGGAGTGGGGAAGTGCTATAAAGTGAAAGTAAAATGATCTCCAGACTTTTTCTTGATCCAGAGCCGTTATCAGCTCTGCTGCACAGTCCCAGCACTGATTTTCCCTGCGCTGTCTAAAGTCTGGACATCCAGTCCCCATAGCAGCAGTCTGAGAAGCTGCTAAAAATATCTGGGGCAAATGTCTGAATCCTGTTTTAAGTTAATTCACTTCAACAGAGTTCCGCCAACTGCCAACTGGGCCTCATAAAATGGTAATGAGAACGCTGCTGTCTGCTGACAATGAGAGATGCAGCGAACACAAGCACTGGCAGCAGATCCAGATTGGCTGCTCGGTTCACTGTTCTAAAAAATGCTGCATGCTGTAAAAGGAAATCTGCTTGGAAAATATATTTGTGATACGATGGCGTTGTCTCTGCAGCCTCGTGTCAGCTACAGAGGAACCCTTTCACGAGCAAACGAGCAGTTTTCAGTGCTGACTCCGACCACTGTAGTTTGGCAAATGACAAAGCTTTGTGGCCTACTTTTGCTGCCGTCACTCATGAGAGTGGCTCATATTTGAGAGCTCCAAAATCAAAGCAGTGAATTAATTTATTATAACCTGTCTATTTGGAAAAAACTTAAGTGCAAGTGCCCCGTTGGCTCCAACAAAGTGAGCTCTGACGCAACTGCTATTTCTGCGCCGCTTTCTCACTGCTGCGATCCCCAGTGAATAGCAACATCTTTTGTTAACACTTTGAGCCACGAGTAAGACGTCAACTCACTGGGGACTTCTGAGAGTATAAATATTTCACTTCCTTTATATAAGATCTGATTTGAAAGAGTCAGCCTGAATGACCGACTCAGTGTTTATCAGGGGGGTCAGCTGACACAACAGATGGAGAGAGATGAATGTGGATCTAAATCTTTTTAATCTTGGTAGAGGAGGGTATGGAAATCCGCCCTCCTTCCTTGGGCAGCGACATGCAAAGACTTAACTGCCTCCTAGTGTGTCCTGGTGCTATAATCTTGATGCTTTGACTTAATGCGAGGTAACAGAAATGTTTCAAAAACCCAGCTCCACTTCTCACCAGAACGCTCTGGCTGGGCCTGTTGAATCCAGCGCAGTGAATAATTTGTGATGATTGCTGCTTCAAATGATGTCTTCCTGGGAGTTTTGTCTGTTGTAGTTCATCTGATTATATCTATCATTCATGCTTTACTGTTGATCATGGTGGGGGCCAACAGTGGAACAGGGCTACCAGCCAATGTGTCACCATAAAGATCATGGCCCCTCAACTTAAATATAGAAATTATAATTAACTAGAATGTTTCATTGGTTTTTACTGTTCTTTATTTTGCCACACGTTTAAAAGGTTAAAGTTTACTAAGATGTGACGCCAATTAAACAATAAAACCAAACCTACACTTACCTGGTGCTACCTCAAAGGAGGGGGCTTTCACACTGCCAGCTATCTATGACAAGATGACCCCTGACACACCCCTGCTATAATGTAACATTAATGTTGCCGCCTGCTCGCTCATTCCCATGACAACGCAAGATTATCTATGGCTGACATTTGCCCTTGTTCATGTGCTATTGCCACGGCAGTGAGAGAAGACAGCAGAGAGAAAGAGAGACACTGGCAGCCCACGTGGGGGCGGGCATAAAATCACGTGTGCAAGAATAAAGGTTACATAACTTCCGCGATCCTAACTGTGCTCTCTATTACTTTAACAAATTGCACTAGCTGTTTAATTGTCACCTTTAAATATTCTAAAACACATATACAAAGTCTTCTAAACATGCATATATACGTGAAGTCGGACCAAGTCAGATTTCTACAAAAGTCGTTTTCTCACTCTATGACACAATATATGATCCGTAAAGATAATGAAGCCAAGATGCAAGTGTGTGTTTTCATCTCATATTTAATCACCAGCTGTTAGGTCATCACACCACCACCATCATTGCGTTGCTTTACTTTATTCTTTTTTCAACTTTAGTGAGAATTTGAACTAAGTTAAGCTAGGGAGGCTGTAATGAAGACAAATGCGGGTTTGGTATTTAGCCTAATATTGGAAATCGCTACCCTGTTAAAAAAAAAAAAAAAAAAAAGTGCAGTGTTGCGCTATAAGACTTGAGTGGGAGCGTCTGCATTTGTCTTATTCCCCTGAAGAACAACAGTTTAGAGGCTGAGTCACAACTCTTTACACAGACTCCCTCTTAGAGAATGAGTCAAAAGCAATCCGATGATATAACTTAGTAATTAAAACTTATGGTGAGCTTATGGTATTCTGTAATTGTTGACAGAACATCAGCTCTGGGGGTGATCCAACACTTGTTATTTTCACCAGTAGTGTATTAGGCAGCTGGTGAGTTTAATGATTTATACACCCATATTCACAAACATGAGATGGACAGAGTACTAGATGGGCGTTGTAAACAATCGTGGGCTATAAATGCCCTGACATGTGGCATTGGTCAAGAAACCTTTCAGTGGGGAGCAGCCCAACGCATGGCCACCACTAGAGCATTAAAAAGGACCATAGAGCCAAATAAACCTCTCTGACTCAGAAACAAGCTGATTTCTCGTGTTCTAGTGCTTAATGTATTAAACAGATCAACAATCTGATAGATTCAAATTCATTTTGATATCTGTAGTCACATACATTTCATGATTTTTTTTTTATTTTTAATTTTTATTTTACCTCACAGCCCCTGCCTCTGTCTCATAAGGACCTTGCTGCATTACCTTTAAAATGGTTGCATCACTTGCCTCAGTCTCTCGTGGATCTCTAACATGTGAATCGATTCACCTCGGTTTACACTGGCTGTAATTGATACTGAGCAGCATCCTTTAGCCTTAAATATTGGCGTCTGGCGGGGGCACAGGAAAGAGAGAAATGAGATAAAAGAGCATTTTTCATTCACTTCCCTCTCTGTAGTAGAAGCTCTCTAGGATAGATGTCTCCCACTATATTTTTCTTTCCCCGCGTACTTTTTTATGATTACACATTTTTCCCAATTTGCATAAACTGCATTCATATGATGTGTGTGTTAAAAAATTGAATGGCCGGAATTCAATTCAATTCTGCTTATAATTTATTGTTTAAATTCATTTGTAGTACTAAAATATAGTATTTACAAGTGACAATCGTGCATTCATGCTTTTCTTTTGATTTATTAGTAAGAGTATTGTGGATATACATAAAAGGAAAATGTTCTTGCTAGTGTGCATAGTGCATATCAGAAACGCATAAGGCATTCAGATGCAATCCACTAAGGCCAATATACATATATATATATATATATATATATATATATATGTGTAAATATATATATGCCAGAAAAACTCTGAAACCACATGAAAGACTGAAGTTGGAGAAGACAAGGGAGAAAGAAAGGGGAGAACAAGGACAAGAATAGCAGCATCCTGGGAAGAAAAAAGCCAGAGAAAGATGCCATCAAAGTGTCTTTCATGTCAGCCCAACTGGAGCAGCATGAATAATTTCAAATGAGTGAGGACCACTATTTCATGAAACCGTGATTTTGGAAATGATAACAAAAGCAAAACAAAAAGTGGGTTAGCCAAAAAACAAACAAACACAAAAAAGTGATTGCATGTTTTATTTGTGCCACCATCCTCAATGCCACCATCATCTCATATCCCCAAAAAGAAGACCCTTCTTTCCTTAACAATAAGCACTAGTGTGTGGTCATATTTTGACACAAAATGCACCTCCAACAGTTCTGTGACTTAATCCATCACATGCCTCTTCTCCCCCTGTCTTGATTGACAAATATATCCCATCTAATCCTGTGTATGGGAGGTGAGAGTTGAACTGCTATCAAAGTGAGTGGTACTGATCCCATTCTTTATATTTACTGACCGAACTTTGCTTTCAAGAGATTGCAAACCCTGTAGACAAAGCTCTCGTTGTGGCATTTGAGGTAATAGGCTGTGAATCCCTGCAGCTTAAAGGCCTTGTGAGAGTAAACATCCTGTACTATCACAGCCATTTGTATAAGGAAAATGTTCTTTCACTGACTATACACATGAAGTAAAAAGGATGTTGTACTTTCACAAGTAAATTAATGCTGCAGCGATGAAATGTATTCTCTTGCAAGCCAGTGAGAATGCACTCGCCGTTTTTTTTTATTGCAAGGGAGCAATCAGTGTGATGACTGTATCGCCACAGTGTTTATAATGAGCCATCTAATGAGGACTTGTTACCCACAGCCCTGCGCAGATTAACATTCTGATACCTGGATTTTCACCGTCCTGCTGTTTTGCCTTGTTAATAAACTGTAGACTGAGCTCACGGGGGATACTCACGTCAAATTAATACACTACACTAAACACTGGGCTACAGGCCTGCTGGGCGAGTGTGCATGTGTGCCCCGGTGCCTCATTAGCAGCCGGCCAAGATGCAGTTCTGACGTTTGTCTGCTCCAGCAGCCAGGCTGTAATGGGCCCTAAACAACGTTACCCCCATTTGTTTCTACAGCTGCTCAGTGCCAATCCCTCCCGGGTTGCCGCCAGCAACTGACCAACAAAACACGCCACACCTCCACAGGAACAGCAAAGAATTCCTGCTGCCTGCTCTTGTTGGGCGACATTACGGGGGAATGTGCGAGGCGAGACAGGAGGTGGTTAGGTTTTTCTAGCAGACTTGTGGGTGAAGTTAGAGTGGGAGAGGATCGCATGGTTTCTCTGTGGTAAATGCAGCTATTTTCTATGCTGCTCCATACATGCATAATGCACATAGGGAAGCCCTTTGCTAAATCATGAGCAAAAGCATAATTTGTCATGCACATCGATACACTAAAGCATGTTGCGGCCCTGAAAGGCAAAATGTTCTTTTGAGCTCTTGTGATCAATTATGCATCTTGTCTTTTATTACGGTTTGGTGGACAAGACAGCACGGACACGAATGACTGCCGCTTTTATCGGTGGCATCGGTTAGCAGATCACTTTTAGTTGTGGCTTCTGGGATCATAAAGAATCTTAATTATGTTTTATGGCAATTACTTTGTAACTATGTATAAATAATGAAGACCTGGCGAGAGCCTCCCTTTAATGTTCACATGCTTTGTTTCTCACTCAAGTTGACTTAATTCCATTACCACTGAGCGTTTTGTTCTAGTTCGGACGATTACAGTAATGTATATGCATAATATTAAAGTTTTTATTCATCTGCTGCTGTTCTGATTTACATGAGAAGAATGTTTGTGGGTCAACAGAGCAGATTTGAAAGCAGTTCACGGCAGTGGCAAAGCAGTCATGTAAAACACGGTGCAGAGGCTGAAGAAGTGTTCATCACAGTTCTTCTCAGGACGAAAGGCAAAAGGAGAGAGAGAAAAAAATACAACCAGTCTTGTTGTTAAGCGAGAGTGCATTTTGTGGTAATGGTAGACGTTTTCTAGCATTTGGTAATTAGATGATTGAGGTGTGTGAGTTTCTTAACTGCCTTTTTTTCTGATTACATTTGCCAAGGAATGTTTGCAGTGGTATTTGTTGTGTCTTTATTGTGTCTCTTTATATGGGTGTTTGTCTGATGATTAGGACACCACAAGAACAGCTCCCCTGACAATTTTGGTGGAGGGATTTGAATTGACCAAAGAAAGAACTACAACTGCAGGTTAATATTCGTGGACGGGGTATCTGTGAATGAGTAACCATTGGTGTTAGCTTTGTTTTTTTAAAGCAGGAAAAATGACATGGACATTGGATATCTGCTCTACCCAAATACACTTCCAGTTTATGTGTTTTTCCAAAGAATATTTTCATTTTTTTATGTTACCATTTGGTTAGGTATAAGCAACAAAACTACTCGGTTTAGTCTGGGAAAACATGGTGGTTGGGGTTAAAATACAACCTTTCACAAAGTTAACCACATGTTAGACATGGTTTCTTGTCGGCTCTTTGATACATAGTTCCCCGATGTGCTCCATTTGCGGGAAGTTGTTAGTCATATGTAGGAAAACAGGAAGCTCTCACTGTAAGAAAAAGGACACAAACAAAGAAAACTTTATATAACATTGTATGATACAAAAAGTATTCCCCCTCCTCTTCTCTTGTGTTGTGTTATTTAATAACATATTGTCAAACATGATAGAAAAGTCACTCAAATACAAGTCCATTACAACATGTTCCTTTAGCAATTTCCATACAGTTCATGTTGTTATTCTTTCTTGTTCAGCTGAGGATCAATATCAATATGTTTACATTCTCCTTCAGGAGTTCAAGGTTTGGATTTATTTTGATTAAAGACCAGTTCAGCAGACACATTTGATAAGATAGATACAGACAATAAATGACTGTCCCCTATCTTATTCAGTCCTTAAGATGCTTGTTAGGTTCTGTGCATGTGAACTCTCTGCCCTCGGCTCCAGTGATTTTCTCCATGCCCCCCCAAGAGAAATTCAAATGACTTGCTGCTTTGCACGAAGACAATTAGAATCATCTTTCTCTCCGTATGCGGCGCTACAGTGACAGCCAGATATGAGCATGCTGCTGTGCATAATGTTGCTCCCCTAAAACTGCACCCTTCACTGGTCTGTGTGGCAAATCGTCGGCAGGCTGCCCGCCCGTGTGTCACTCCGCTCGGCCCACTCCTGGACGCCTAATGAACTGAGCCGAGCAAATCAGATGAGTGGGGGAATCTGCTCGTAATCCAAGTATATTGTGGCGCGTCAGGGCTTGAGGCCTGGCAGGCACACCTCTGCAATGTGGTGTATTAGTGGGGAGGAGAGGGTGGTCAACCAAGACGAGCTGTTAAGTGTTTGAGAGCAAATCGGGCTGCTGTGCTGTGAGCATCTGTTTGAGGGTGTTCAGTGTGAAAATGACAAACAGCAAGTTTAAAAAAGAAAAAAAGATCCCGATGACAGAGAGGAAGTGGATGAACTCAAAAAATATAATAATAAGACATTGACAAAAGAGGGGAAGGAACATGTTGGGTGACAGAGGGATAGACAGACAAAGAAATAAGTGAGAGTGAGTGTCAAAATGAGTGTGTTCTCACCATCTTGTTTGAGCTGCCAACTTGCTCTTAACCCCCCCAGGGGCATCTTTGGCTTCTCTCTCACACACACATCCATAAATATCCCCGTAGAAGTGTGCATACAGCACCACTGCATCACCCCCGTGGGGAACATGAGAAATAGAGCTGCCGCCACCTCCAACTGTACAAATTTGTTGATTCAGATGAATGGAGGCAATGGAGATGGCGCATGTCGCTCATTATTTATGTGAGATCAATATCGACGCGAGAGACACCGGAGCAAAAGAGAGAGCCTCGGACGGGACATTTTGGGGATTAAAAGGACAATTGAAAAGTCACCAAATTCAATGTTTTCATCGGTGAGAATATCAGGAGGATTTCATTTGCAGTTATTAAGAGAGCCGTTACATTGCGGTGATTATCATAGATGAAAGTTTGAAAAGGTCACATTGGCAAAAGGAGGTTGATAAAAGTTTCCATGAAGGGTGTAAAGAATTGTTAAGATTACGAGCTGCACAGCCATCTGATTTCTTGACATTGCTGGTGCTGCTGCTGACAGCACTTTTGTTTTTCTCTGCATAACAATGCGACAGAAGAGCTGCTAACCTCAGCAACCTTTAACACTGCTGTTTTTCCTCAACTGGCATGTTTTTTTACTCTGGGTTTTACATATGTAATGGCAAGCTAAAACTGTGCTCATGGCTCATATGTAAAATGTTTGAGAGTGTATCTAAGATTCCAAAACTGTTTATTAAGTCTTATTTCAATAAATGTGCTTTTATCAATACATTTGAATCTGTGGAGATATTGCTCAATGAGAGATGAAAAAAATACGATTTTCATATGTAGTTCTTAACAGTTGTTTGCACATATTGTTCATGCAGTGCAAAAATGGGTTGTGATCATATATGATATACAATAATACAGAACTGTAAGGATAATAATAAATGGTAGTGACAAACAAGTTTTATCTCAGTTATCCAAAGAACAATTCAACTGTCATAAAATATAAAAATGTAATTACTATTTGACTCTTGATCAGGATAATCCATCTGAATTCACTAATCCAAAGCATATCAATCGGTGTAATTTCTCGCAAAGCATTAGACAAAAGTAGTAACAGGGAATAGGACAGGGACTCAACCTGCTACTGTTCGGTTAATCATGAGTACAATATATTTTATCTCCATGTGTGTGTGCAGCATACTATATATACATATATATGTCTGAGTGTGTGTGCGCCAAGGAGTCTGATGATTAATAAAAAAGTGGACTAAGATGCATGTGTTTCTGGGTACAAGCAGAGTAGACACACTGATAAGAGAGGAATATGCAGGTATAATCCTGAAAAGCGAATATTGGGGGAGGGGGGCTTCTGTAGTCACTGTCACCATAGCAACGCCCCCATTTAGCAGTTGCCCCTTTTCCTGTAAAATGATACAGAGAGAAAACAACAGATGAAGAAATATTATATATAGGATGTGATAAAGCATCGTACCAGATGACCCATCTGAGGCTGCGAGAGGAAACAGTCCATCAGACCTCCACGATCAGATAGAAGCCATCTGGCACAAGAATTAATAAGGAAAATATCATTAGGCAGAATCTGTTATATAATCAGCATTTTAAGCTATTGCAAAAAAATAAAAATAAAATAAAATCACTTGCAGCCTTCCACAGTATGTGCAAAAAAATTAGCTAACAAATAAATGTTCTTAAAAATGTGAATTGGTCCACATTTCCCCTTCTCTTGTGGCGCCATCTTCTGGAGAGTACAACACAGTCCAGATGAGGACGCTCTTGTCCAGTATATTTGTGCCTTTCCACAAAGGCAAAATCTTGAAAAGAGCTGACGTTGATTATTATTGTATGCACGGATATTGTAAGGTTTTTGCTTTGTAAACAAACTGACTACTTTAACCAAAGTAAATGGGACACATACATCAATGTATTTTCAAGGAATATCAGTGTTGTATAACCTATTGTTTTGACATTCCAGGGTCAGCATATAATGTCTGGATTTTATGAGCCGGAAATCAAATCACAGAAATCAACATAAACTATTCAAGCCTGTTTGGATGACTTTGATGTTCATATCTCTGTCATGTCATTAAAGGTATTTGTGAAAGAGCAGTTGTACAGACTAAAATTTCATTTCATTTAGTATTTTCACATTTAAATTCATGTAGTATTTTCAAATTTAAATTCATGTAGTATTTTCAAATTTAAATTCATTTAGTATCCCTGCATATAAACTACAGAGCAACAGCACACATAAGGTTAGTGTGGTGATCAAGTGAGGTTTTTCCATCGGACGAGCTGTGGGAACATGCGGGAACGGCCGCTAGGGGGCAGTGGACACAACATAATGGCACTAACGCAGCAGGATTTCGGCGCCATCGAAGAAGCATCAATTGAAAACACAAATGGCGGGTTACAGAGCTGCGGTTTGCGTCGCGCAGAAAAGGAAATCAATGCGCGTCTTTTCAACCACTTGCCCGAGGATTCACAGAAAGTAAAAGCCTGGCAAGAAGAAGTGTTTTTGAGGGGGACACAGCCCGGAGGAGCCACGCTGTGTTGGAGGGTCGCCAGGTCCTTTTTTTTATGTAAGCTAGTTGCGGGTGTGTCCTTGTTTTTGTTTAGTTTCTCCAGAAGTTACTTCCAGGTTCCAGCTTGTGCCATGAACGTCGTGTGGCCGCTGTTTTCCCGCCCGGTTCTGCAGTGAGTCCGACCACCTGTAGGTGTAACACAGGAGGGAGCCATGCCGGTCAACGGGAGGGTCCTCCCGCACACCCCGCTGGCGGTCGACTTCTGGCAGGTGCGGAAGTGTCCGGGCACGCGCCTGTTCTTCCTGAGCCACATGCACAGCGACCACACCGTGGGTCTGACCTCCACGTGGAGCAACAGACCCATCTACTGCTCCCCGCTCACTGCCACGCTGCTCAGGCTCAAGCTGCAGGTCAGGACCAACCCACAGTGGGAACAAGCACACAGGTTGCAGGAACTGTAACAAACAACACTTTTTGTTGGGATGCATCACTGGTATTACATTCTTACTGGACGTTGGTACTGCTGAATCAGACTAATAATACCAAATAATTAAGGTGCTTTGCCAACACCAGAGTGTCCCAGATGAATTGAAGAAAATATGCGGGGAGAGGATTTGATACCTTGCCGCAACTAATATTTGTTACCATATTTTGGGCTGTATCAGATGACATATGGCAGGGGTCACCAACGTTTTTGACACCGAGAGCTACTTCATGGGTCTTGACTCTTACAGAGGGCTACCAGTGTGATATACTCTTCTGAAATGACAAATTTGCTTTGGCCTTTGAACTAGAATAGGTCAGAATTTACTTAAATTTATATAAACTACATGTATAAACATGTTTTTTACAGTTTTTTCCAAGATATTGCCATTTTCAAATCAATGTTATTGCAAGAGTGATTAAAAAAGAATAGCAACAGAATAAAATAACATTTTAGAACGGACCTGCGGGCACCTCATGTGGTCTTTGGCTACCTGGTGCCCACGGGCACCTCGTTGGTGACCCCTGACATATGGCATGACATAGTATAATAAAAGTATTAAAGTGAATTAGTGATATCACCAAATTTTTATAGGTGTGATGCGGAAGTTAATTGCCTTTGTGTGTGTTGGTTGGCTGACTTTTTTGTCTGTATAGGTGAAAGAACAGTGGATCCACCCACTAGAAGTAGGCGAGCCGCACCTGCTGCCGCTGGATGACATCAGCAAAGAGAGGATGACAGTCACGCTGATGGATGCAAATCACTGCCCGGGCTCAGTCATGTTTCTCTTCCAAGGCTACTTTGGCTCCATACTGTACACTGGTCAGTGTCTGAATGAACAGACTACAGTTGTGTGACGGTTGTGGGTTTGGTTTCACTTCCTCTATGCCTGTTTCCTCACTAACGGCAACAGTGGATGTGGTACGATGTTGAAATATGTGCAGAGGTGGTGTTGATCATGGAAAGAACACATTCACTTGGCATGCTCTTAATTTCAGGTGACTTCAGATATACTCCCTCGATGCTGCGAGAGCTTTGTCTGACTACAAACGCCGATATAGACGTCCTGTACCTGGACAACACCAACTGTGACCCCAACCGCAGCCTTCCCTCCCGACAGCAAGCCACACAGCAGATCAAAGAGATCATCCGCAGCCACCCCGACCATAATGTGGTCATAGGTAAACGACCTCACTCAAAAAACACTTCATCTCAAGTGAGGATGTTGCCATTTTGACCTCCCGTTTGTGATCGAATCGCCCCCCCCACACACACACACACACGGACTCCTGTATTTGTTGCAGGTCTCTATTCTCTGGGCAAGGAGTCCCTGCTGGTGGACCTGGCGATGGAATTCAAAACCTGGATTGAGGTGAGCTTTGAGAGGATGCAGACCCTCAAAGTGCTGGGGCTGCCCGACGTTTTCACCACTGACCCCGGTGCTGGCCGCATCCGAGCCGTGGAGCAGGCAGAGATAGGTTACGTTGCCATGAATGCGTGGAACAATGAACAACCCACATTGGCCGTCTTGCCCACCTCGAGGCCGCTGGTTTCCTTCCATCCCAAAGTCCACGTGGTGCCTTACTCAGACCACTCCTCATACCAGGAGCTGGAGGACTTTGTCACTGCACTCCGGCCGACCTCCCTCTTACCTATTGTAGGCAACTTGATATCAGGAAGCCTGTCTGCCTTATTGCCCAAAAAAAAGCGCCATGAGATCCTGGTGCCTGAGTCCGTCAAACACTACATGTTGGGGCAGGCCGAGAGCCAGCAGGCCTCTTCATTCGTTGGTGTCCGCCACAGACATGCTCGACCTCTTGTTCCCAAAGGCGTCGTGTTCGAGGCTCCTGTGAGTTCAGCAACGGTGGCGTGGGAATACGTTTTTGATGTGGAGTGTCGGGAGCAGGATGTTTCTAGGGAAGAAGTGGACACAGAAAGCAGTGAGCAGAGTTCAGATTGTATCCTTATAGACTTCAGCAAAAGAATCACCCCCAACTATCAGAGACGACGGGCTGCCAATCCCTGCAGTCTCAAGGTGGTCCAGACTATCTCTGAGGAAATGTTGATGCCAGAGTCTGTGCCTTTCAGTCAGCTCAGCCAAAGCAACTTTGCTCCCGTGGAACTCCTTGAAAACACCAAAGAATGCTTGCGGCCAGCGGAGGTCTCTGGTATCAATACAATTGATGGGATGGCAGCAGGAGACGAAAACTCTGAGACCAGCCGATTTAGTAGTGTCATTCACAAGAACCCAAGATTTTCCGAGAGTGACAACATGAGTCAGTGTGGCGGACATGGAATTGATCTGGATGCAGATATGTCGGATGAAGATACCACGCAGCAGCAGGACCAACGCGAGAACAGCATTGTGACTTTATTGCAGACAAACCCTGATGGCGACGCCAGTGTTTCGAGCTCCTCCTCAGACATTCTGCACGAGTATATTGAGAAGATCGAAAATAGTATTTTGAAGCATCTCCCTTTTGAAAAGGAGGACTTTCAGACGTGCTGCCTTCTTGATAAGAGAGTTACGTTTTCCACCTCTCCTTTGAATGATGATGACGAATCGTAATGTGGCCTCGTGTTTGGGGCCTGTCTGTGTTTGTAAACAAGCACTTTAAACCTGTTTTTTTGTATTTTTCCATGGTACTAAGTGTCTTACCATCTTTGTCTTCCTTTTATCATGTTGGTGTTAGTTGTAACTCTTTTTGAAGAGAAAATTTTATCAAAGCAAAACAAGAAATCTTATTTACGATCATTGCAAACAAAAAAGACCAATATGATCAGGATTTTTTTCGAGGTGGTATGTGGGTGAAATTGAACAGAAGTGAGAAAGACTGAAAGAGTCACATGTTTGCCCTTTGTCAGAAGAGGCTTTTTCCTCAGTGTTTCTGATGTTATAGACAACCAAATGTAGATGATAACACAGGATATATAATTTCAAAGGCAGCTGGGTCATCACTTTTACATTGATAGTCGAGCACCAAAGACTCCTTTCAGTATCCTTAAAACGTTCTCACTTAGTTCTTATTTATACAACCTAATTATAAACAATATCTATTTGTTACGAGGAAGCTAATTATGTTGAATACTGCTTATTATTAGAGCTTTCCTGCAGTTTTTGTTCCTTCAAACCACACTTGACAACTACAACTCCCAATGGCTGCCATCATGTTTTGTCTATATTTTGATTAGAAGTAAAATCCAGTTCATGCTTGCAATGTTAATGCCAGATTTTAACTATGGCCATTATGTAGTTTGTGAAGTTTATCATGATGATATCGTCTTTGTGTTTTGGTGAATTTCTTTGAGAAGACATTAGGGAAAATAATGATATTCATAGTTATACGTTATCTGTTTTATAAATAGAGTGTTCAAAAGAAAAATGGTTTACAGTGGTTGATTCTGACACGTTGTATTGATTGTTCTCTTTGGTATATACTGTTTCTTGTGAAGAAGAGAGAGAAATTCCAGCAGCGTGACCTGCTCCTTGAATAAATTACTTACTCCCAAAAGGCAACTTGTAATTACAAAAGTACACTGTCACATTTTGTTTTAAACAGTATATGCAGGTCGTCTCAATAACACTTCATTGTTTCTCCTCAAAAGGTGTTAGATGTTGCTAAAATTCTCATACAAAGTTAGAAAAATGTTTATTTTACTTATTTTTCTGTGAAAAGTTGAGGAATCATTTATGAACTAATCATTGGTTTAATCCATCGAATGTATCCATGCATCATAATTCATTGCAAAATTTGTGAGTAACGTGGAAGACATGCATGCTCACTGCTTTCATGCTGTTGCAATGTTGTTATTCTCCCCAAAGATGGCAGTAGTCTGTAAGTAACCACAGCCAAAAAGAATCTGCATTTGTGACTGGAATTTAATGTTTTACCACCATGGCAATTTTTTAGTAAAAATAGAAATACAATTATCACACATGCTGAGCAGTAATGAGTTGGCTCTCTACAATTGCCCCTCTACCTTTTTATATTGACTTCATAATTAGAATAATAAGAAAGCTATATCAGTCTGATATTACAGCAACTGGCCATACTCAAACAGACTGAAAATGAGCAGAACACAGTTGTGGTCTTAATTGAAAGTCACGCTCGAATAATTTGAATTCTTCTCACATATCTACAGCCACTGGATGTTGGCACGAATATATATTGATTCATGCAGACTAAAATCCACTCTAGAGAGGCAGTTTTAAGAAATGATTTCTGCATGAATGAAACATGAAGGTTAGTAGTTTGCACTCAAGTTGAGGTTGAAATGACGAACCAAAAATGTTGGACGATGAAGAAGACGGAAAACTGAATCAGTCCTCGTCGGGGGCTGTTGAAGCCTGACCCATTTGCTGTGTTAAAACATCTCCCCCCACATCAACCCTCCTGCCAGCAGGATAATTGTTCAACGAATTGATTTTGAATTGAATTGTTGCATCGAACCAGCTGGACAAATATTTTTATCACCTTAATAAAGTTACCTCCCTGTTCTCTTGCTGGTATACAGAGGAAAGCCACTACAGGCAAGTTATCAGATTGACGAGCCGCCTACAGGAGTATCCTCTTGAGCTCATAAAGGATGAATGACCAGCTCCTGCATTGGGGTCAGAGGGCGGGTGGGAGGGGGCGGTTCTCCTGCATGGGGATTAAAAAGTAACTGCAGCGCTCAGAGGCGACAGTGTGCCAGCGCATACTGATGATGTTTGTCGGAGGAGTGCCACAGGGCCCGGACCTGGAGCCGATGTCAGAGCTGATGACATGCAGCAGGAAATAACCCCTGTTCTGCAAGGACTCCAGGTAATCAGATATGAGGATGAGAGAAACACGGGAATGGATGGTTTCAGTGTGCTGATACGGTGCCTTAGATTGTAGTCATTCGTAATCATCCGTGACAGCAAAGAGGACAAACTCTGGCACTCCTTGTTGGTTGGCTGACTCGCAATAAACATGCAGGATCACCCAAGACTGGATTTGAATTAAGGTTCATGCATATTTCTGCGTAAAGCAACATTAAAAAAAAAAAAGAGTGACCCCAAAAATGAAAAAATGAAAGTGTGTATTTTCCATTTTTTATACATTATGGCAGTGAGGCCAGGAAATTAAAGGAAATGGAGTGTCACATACCCCACCAGAATCGCAGCAGGGTGTTATGGCTAAAGTAATGGATTCCTCACACACACCATTACTTCAAAGTGGAAATCATGGGGATGATGCCACCTGTGAGGCCAAGCCCTTTTAGCAGCACTAAGGCGGCTTAGAGGAGAACGCAACAATTGCAATTCACTCAACTTCTGCCCAAAAGTTAATATTGTCATCACAGGGATGCTGATGTGATGTTCTCAGCCTCCGCTTACTTCCTGTCCTTGTGACAACACAATTGTTGTGTCCCCTCAGACTGACAGCACTGCATGGAGTGTTTTTATTCTGCTCTGCTGTTGTTTGAAAGAGAGAGAAGCATCCGGCTGTGTAATTTATAGCTGTTGAGACAAGTGCTCTCAAAACATTCAGTGTGTTCCAGGCTCTAATATCCAGCCCCATCCAAGACCTACACACTTAAAAAGTACATGCATGACAGATTATGCATGTTGAAGGACACCACGGTCACTTCTTCACTCTCTGAACTTATCAGTAAAATGATTTATGCATCATTTCCTTGTGATCTGAGTGTCATTGTGTTTTCAAAGTGTTGATTAAGTGTGTCGGGCCTGATGATGTGATTCATGAAGTCATTCTTTGCCTTCTTTACCAGAATTATATAGACAGATTAATCCCTGGATACAAATCAGTAAGTATGATGACACATTTTCAAAAATCTTTTCAAGTTTATGTGTCTTTTCGAACTACTTCATTGTCTTTTGAATTAACATAAAATGGAAATGTGTTTTTGGCGGTGGATGAGACAAACATACAGTGCTGCATTTCACCGAGTGTCCGCTACAAAAATATTAAGTGAAGAGGTGAATGTCACGGACATTTCAGCCGTTATTGATGAAATTATCTACATATGTGATGGTCTAACATTTTCTTCAAGACAGTGATGAGGACGATAATCCTGGTGGGCGGATCGATCCACATATCAATAGTATCGATAGTATGTTCAGGTTTCAGTCTCTTTCCTGGATGCACTGCAGTGGTTTCGCAGAGGCGACCCAGCCGTCTGTGTCTGTGTCTGTGTCAGTGTTGCTGCTTTCAAGTGCTGTCAGAGCTCAGAGCAGCAAACCTTTGCCCCCCCCCCCCTGTTTTTTTTATGTTTTACCGTTACATGAGTCAGTTACACCAGTATTGGTACTGCCATCAGCAATTCTGGGCCTGTATTTATTTGGTATTGGATATATACCAAATCTTGCAATACTACACACCATCATCAGTGATGTAAACACTCAGAATCAGTGTGTCATGACGTTCACTTTGGATGGTTCGATCCCCTCAGCGGTGCAGAGGTGCAGAAACCAATCCGCACTGCCATTTGCCATTTCAAATGAGTACAAGTAAACTTTATACCGTGCACTTCAGTGTATTGCTTCCATTCCATCTTTCATATCATCAGTTTATTTTTTGAAGCAGTGTGATAACTACTGGCTGCACAGTATTTGCCCCCATGTGACCTTTGCCCTCTTCTCCACACCTCCTCCATTTTCACCAACATCACAGATACAATCACCCAAGACAATGTTTTTGACCTACCACAGTTCTTCATCTGAAGATGCAAGAGACATAGAAACAGCACCTCACTCCAAATTTACAGAGGTGCCAAACACACCGAATTTGGGACTGAGTCTTTGCCACACTCCCTTGCAGAAATGAATTTTGAGGTATCCTGCTGACCTCTGACCCCTTCGTCATCACAGTTACAGTAATGTCGTGGAGATAAACGTTGCTGCACAAACATATATACAAAATATAAACTCTTACATGCAGGTTACTCCTGCAGGGACCTCACAGCAGACACAGAACCAGCATCTTCCCTATGTTTTTGAGGGTGGGTCCCAAAAATCCATGAGACTCCGTTGCAGAGGTATGCATATTCCAATCCCCACAACTGGTTCATATCTATCTCTTTAACCTGCCTAACTCTAACCCTGGTTACAAAATCAGAGTCAAAGGAACCCTCGTTTGAGGATTAATGAAAATGTCAAAACGAGGAAACGGAGTCTACCCTGAGGTTTGAAAAGGTGCAGAACAAGAATTTCAGAATTTACTTTTCTTATGTTTTCTGCAAATTGATAATACATTTGCTTGTCAAATGAATTCATCCGAGATTGCAGGTTTAGAGGAGAAACAGTGAGAGTCCTCAGACCACAGTGAACGGAAATGGAGGACGGCAAACTCAAGTTACGGCATCAACTTGACAGGCATGTTGACTCGGCATCGCTGAAAAAAGGACTTTTGCTGGAGGCGAAAGCGGCACGCAACAGATTGGCAACTCAAGTCAAGCCTCAGAGAAACCTTATAAGTTATTGCGTTTCCATGTGAATGTCTCAGAATGCTGACTCTCACTTTTCAGCCAAAGCTTCTCAAAGACAATCGCCTCAGTGATGCTGTTGTGTGTGAGCTGAGCAGCAGCAGCGAGGGGATATCAGAGGAGCGGCGCGTGTCTTTGAGCAGCCTATAGAAAAGCTACTGCTCTCTGCACTTTGTAGCCATTCCTCCCAGTCCCCCTTTCCCCTCAGACTGTCGCAGACTCGCGGCGATGAAGCTGAGTCGTGTCACACCCACACAGCAGCAGCAGCAGCAGTAGCAGCAAAGGCTGTTATCTTCCCGCTCACAGTCTGCTGTTATTTCCGTTGCCCCTGCCAGTGTTTTCCTGTGTGTGGGGGGCACACACACATGTACAGCAATGTATGTGTCTATCTTCAGAGGGATAAACACACAGATGAGCAGGAGTGTGAGGGATGAGCCACACAACATTTCTGTTGAGTGGAGGGAAGACAGAAAAGAGGGATTTGGGGGTGCAGAGCTGCTTTACTCCAGAAAAGAAAACACAATTATTTATAGAAGCCGTAGTTGTGTCACTTTTGCAAGATATTCATTCATTAAAAAGGAACGGAAACACATCAGGACAGATGTGACGCTTCAGCTGATGGGTATCATTAAGAATTTTCAGGATTCACCACGCGCCACAGTCAGCGCTCTGCCTCGTTCAGCTCATTCTCTCACATCAAAGGCTTTCAAGTCGCCAAGAGAGATATTTTTTCTTCGCTCTATTTCATCACAGTTTGGTTTGCACAGACCCAGATCCAGCTGCTGGTGGGTGACTCACAGGACAGTGCTTCCCCACGGGGAGCTCCCACTTCCCTTCCTCTCTCCCAGGCAGTCCTCATGCACTCTCCCGCTGCCTCTGGTCCTCAACATCACTCTCTTTCTCCTTTCTCTGTGTGCTCTATAATCTGCTTTACTCCTTGTTCCAGCCCCCCAGCTTTACAAAAAAACCCACAAAAAAACAAGTACATCTCCCCATTTTCCTCTGTCCACCTGCCAACGTTTCACTCCCTTGCTCCCCTTTCTCATCTGTAAAGTTGCCATTCTCCTACTCGCCTTCAGTCTTCTTCCTGCTCCCCACGTATTCTCCTGCCGCTGCTCTCCCTCTCCTCCAGCCTCAGAGATTAGCGTGAAATGCTCGCAGAGGACGCAGCACAGAGAGTTGTTGTAGGAAGCATAATCTGAGCCTGCCAAAAAGGTACAATCCTATCTCCACTTATTTGAAATTTCTAAAAAGCCTTCTCATCCATGACAGGGTTGGTCAGCTTCCCCAGCTCGCATCAAGCCGGGAATGTTTCTTATTGCTCAACATGGCTTCAGGAAGCACCAGTGATGAGATCAAATTGCCATTTAAGTTAAATGAGATCTCTTTATCTTTATATATTATACTTGTTTTGTTCTTATTTGTCATTTTCTTTTTCTTAAATGCTTTTTAAGCACGGAATTAAAATACACGACGGGAAATCCATGAATACTTGTTTCTATCCTGAACATACTGTAATAGAGCCAACCCGGAGGAAAGAACTGACGTGTTTCTACACATTGATATTTTTTGCCTGAAAATCTATCAATGAAACAATGTGGAATCGTAAAGCCACAACTGAAATCCTCAGATAGTGGGAGATATTCCCAGATGTACTAAAACATATTTTGGAGTATTTTCTGCCAGCATAATCATGACCACATCTACTGAGTGAGACAAGGATTCCGATGAGAAACACTTTTTAAAATGCTAGTTTCACTCAATAAAGGCTGCCTCAACTTTTCTCAGCATTTTGCTAAAGTAAAAGGTTGTGGTCACGTTCAATCATGCTCCACTCCACACTCTTATATTTTTTGCAAATAATCCTCCATATAAACAGATAGACCAGCTGCGTTATATGTGTTGTATTGGTTTTTTGCCCCCTACAAATGACTAAAAGCAAAAGCTGCTATTTACTTCAAATATCCTTTGTGTGCTGACGCAGTTCAATTGTATCGAGAAAACTAGAGTTTTGATGACCATTTTGTATTGGTTATTCATCTTCTCACTATCCCCATATTTTGAACAGGCATGATAAATCCAATGAAGTAACCTACCTCTCCCTGATGGTAATTTCACTGTTTTTAGTCAGGCCGTTCCATGCAGCAGCTAACAGTAAATAAGCTGCACTCTGCCAGAATGTGGCGATATCGAGCAGACCGGGCTCCCCACTAAGACGTCAGCGCTCTAAATACGGACACTCGTTTCCACTCTGTAAATGTCATTTATAATCATGTGACTGGCAAAAAAAACCAAACAATATTTAAATGGTGCTGTGAGATTTCTGCAAAAAAAGGGAAATACACATACAAGAAATAAAATGAAATTAACCAAAAAGCATCTTTAAGTGTGTTCTCAAGTGTAAACAAAGATGTGGAACTTTAGCATTTTATCTCAGTGGATGTGACATTTTGATTAAGAAGATTCATCACAGTGATTTTCTACGTGGACGGGGCATCCCAGATGTTAAACCTTCAACATGTTATTTCATATCGATATTAATGGGAAACCTCCCACTGTTCCACCTGAGCTGCTGCACTGCTCTGAAAATTCCACTGATGTCATTCTCAGTCCACGGCCTAATGATGATTCATGGGCGGGCGATGAGTGGTGGTGGTGAGTACATTTGTGCTGTTGAGTGAGACGTGGTTTGTTGCCCTGAGGTGAGCTGAGTTCATTTCCAACAGTGGAGCAGAAAGTCTACAAAGGGAAGGTGCACAATGCAGCGAGTGGGGGAAGTGGCCCTAATGATCCAACTCACCAGTTCCAAATCCCCAGTCTGAGAATCTCTGAATTTTCAATCGAGCTGAGCTCCACAAATTGCCGGGTGGTCTTTCCACAGATACGAAGAAACCCACCTTGCTTTTTAAGAATCTGGAGGCTGTTTTAATTGGGCAGTGATGGTAACACTCCACCAGAGCTGCGGTTTGGGTCAGTTTTCAGGTTTGGCCCAGAGCTGCCATCCGTGCACTGATCTCTCATTAGTGGTGGAAGAGTTTCTGCACACAACCATCTTAACCATCTTAAAAGTAACAACGCTATCAAACAGATTCAAAGCAGACACATGGACTGACTGGTAGCCTTATTGCTTCCTTTGTTTGTGTTCCTCAGAAAAGCGTGTTCATGCAGAGACGAGCAATGAAGTTGATTTTCTAATATTGTCAATGTCGGTTCAACTGTCTTTACCTATGAGGTTTCCAAAGACTGACAAAATACAAAAAGCATTGATAAAAATGAATTAGACTGATTTTCATTTTCTTCTTTCCAATTTTTAGTTCATACTGAAAGATTATATTTTTCAGTTTAATAGTAAAATAATGAAAAAAGGTTTTATCTGAGAATCATAATATGTTAGGCATTTCAAGTATTCGATGTCTTTCTGGGGGGTACATTAACATACAAACTATAAACTACTCAAAATCAATTAAATATCTACCACCCTGCCTGATACTTATTTATATTTTGTTTTCATTGATCCATGCAGTCAAAGATATGATAAAGCACTAAAAAGAGAAAAAAGCATTTACTGCAAACAGTGAAAGTAGTTTACATGCATCTATTAATTTTTCTGAAGCAGTATTGACATACTGAAAACTCAATGGGCAAATACAGCAGATTTTTCCAAATTGAAAATTCTATATATTCTTTGCAGAGTGCAGATTAACGTTTTTTTTTCAATATCTATTTCGGCTACTAATATATTCCCTGCCGGATCTCCACAGTATAATTGGTGTAATTCATTTTAAGCAGAAGCCGCTGGTGAATGATTTCCCATATTTTACATGTGAAATGTTATACATAAGTAGGGTATAATTCCATGTTATTAGCTGTTGATTTTCTTCCTGGCTGCCTGTCGGCAGTTATTGTTCAGGCAGTAAGTGGGTGGGCAGGGGGGTGTTGGTTCTATCTGAGGCTGGTAATTTATGGCTCCAGCTGCTGTCTCCCGCTCCCCAGGTGGACAGCTTGATTCGTCAGCAGTGCATCTCATTAGGGGAGAAAAATATATTTCTGAGAGAGCATATTCAGCAAAGGGATGGCACTCATCCCTGATTGGAGGATAAAGTAGACCGGCAGATATAAATGATCTTGCAAAAAGCCCACAATAAAGATTTCACAATAGCAAATTCCTCAGTACAATGGAGCTCATCCCAGACTTATGTGCACTGGGTGCTGAGCTCATATTGTGGTAGTTTGTTCTCTCACCGAGAAAAGAAAAAAAAGTTTCATTCTGCCAAAGTTGTCAATATTTTATTCATCTTTAATTAAGGCAATCCATTACAAAGCATTTCACAAACCACAGTATGACGACAATCATGTCCAACACCTGGTTTGGAAATTATTCAGCATGCAAGTCAGAGACCTAGAGAGGTATGTAAACATTCTGGGGTAAAAGAGGAGCAGTGGCAAGAAGAACTGATACAGTATGTGTCTCATATGAACAGAATGGAAAGTAACCAGAGATGTAACATGCTGGAGGTGGCTGTTCTCTCTAAATAACAAATGGAGCTCGTGGCAGATGCACTAATCAGGTGAAATTATGGTACACGACCAAACGTTCTGCCATGTTGGCACAAACATGCACAATGTCTACAAAAGCCAACAGAAAAATTTTTGGCACTCGATATTCCTTATATGGGGCTTATGTACATAATTAGAGTTCAGCCACAAAGAAAATTCAAAATGAAGGGCTAATCAAAGCCAGTTCCATCAAGAGGAAAGAAATAACTGTTGTAAAGACATGGTCGAGACTGAAATAAGCCATGAAAATATATTCTGTAACATTTTACATTTGCATAAGTGTCATTACTGTGCTCATTTAAGAATAAAGAATAGCTTCTAATTTAAAACAAAAGGAGTTGAAAAACCATTTACTCCTACTTAACTGAGTAGTATCGATCGAATCAGACGGAAATGTGCAATCTACTTCACATACAATACATCTTTTCTCAAAGACGTTTCCAATGGCTATCACACTTAATGAATGAGCTGCATGCTAACCTCACAGGTGTCATGTCTGCCAAATGACAGACTTTCCAAAGTCTGTTATCTCGAAAGAATCAGAACCTTAGGATTGGTTTGCTAGGACCAATAACACAAAAAAAAGAACAAGGAAAGAAAGCTGTGTTCAGAATCACATGAAAACAGCCTGCCTACATACGATGAGTCAATGATGAGTCAACGTGTCATTAGCAGCAGACAAATCAGTCACATGAAGCAACCACATGACTCGCAATTTTGAAAATGTTGCAGTTTTTTCGCCTGAAAAAATATTCAAACCTTATGAAGTGACAAAGTAACAGCTTTCAGTTCGCTCAAACAGTCAAATGCTGGAGTCTGAAGACATGCAATGCACTGTGGGGCGTTTGGGGACATGCCCAAAAGCTGCCCACATTGCATCAGAAGCATTGCAGTAGCATGAGATTCTGAACACAGCCTCAGAGGGTAAAAGGTCTTATATTCTAACATAAAGTTGGAATTTATCATCATTCTTTAGCTTCTGTATATTCTATAGCAAATGTATTAAATGTGTATGTTTTATATCCATTTGGTTTGAATGACTTTCTGTCGAGGTATACTGGTATCTATGTGTGTAAAACAACTTTATGCTCACATGTTGCTTCATCTCTAGAGGGAGAGAGCTCATCATAAATGGAAAAAAACAGAGAAAGAAGAGTCCAGTATGGCGCCGGGCTGGCCAGTGACGGA
>CAESWR010000061.1:1806457-1821160 GCA_903171835.1 Mullus surmuletus | reverse complement strand
ATATATGTTTTCTTGTTATCTTTTTGTTTCTTAATTTGTACATACATAAAAAAACAAAATTACACATACATATATATGTAGAAATGTCTTTGTGTGATGGTGGTGAGGGGGGATGTTCATGTAGGATCTTCTCGTCAGAACAGATGGGTTCTGAGGTGTTAGTAGTTAGTAGTTAGTATAGTTTGTTGTTCTTAAAAACTCTAATTTATAAAATGTAATATAATTGCAAAATAAAAGGTCCTGTTAGGCAATATCACGCCACTCTTTATTGTCAAAATGGATTGCAAACCGAGTCCAAAATAGGAAACATTTGAAAACACTCCCCTCCATTATACAATACCTTTACTTTTTTCTTTTTTTTCTCTGAACTGTACATATGCCAATTCCCTGTGCAGGCACTAACACCTGGCCTGGCAAACAGAAAGAAAAATACCCTGCATGAAAAATGTCATTCTACTGTCGGGCACCAGCTAAATGGAGGAGAGAAAATAAACAATATCACATTCTCCTATTTCAGCACAACAGGACACTCTGGGATGAAACTGTTAAACCTTAATAAGATCTCCACACAATAGAAGCTCCACAATAATCATTACACGGCCCAACTCCCCGCAGATTTAATTTAGAAAGATTTCAATGTGTGATGAAAAGAATATAAATCTTTGATTAGCTTCTCAGAGTTGGAGCAGCATGTGGCTTTTGGACTTTAATTACCTGTGTTTGACTAGATCTCTGCCCCAATTCAACAACGATGAGAGGATTGAAAAATCCATTCACTATGAAACTAGTTAGGATGTGACGGCGCGTCTGCCAATGAAATTGCTTATACTTCTAACATTGTGCTTGTTATTAGAGGGAAATATTACAGCATATACTAATCAATCAAATGAACAAAACAAAATATCAAATCATTTTAGGATGCCTTCCCGTCCAAGCTCATGCTCATATTTCTCATCATCTCTGATTAAAACAGTTGGCAGGTATTCTGACACATCTTATTCTTTATGCTCGCTGTCTTGGATTGAATTGAATCAAATTCCTTCACCAGTCCAACTCCACAGTGAAACATTTTGAAATTGAATGTAGGACTGCAACCAATGGTTATTTACATTTTCAATTCATCTTTGGAATCATCAATGAGTTGTTTTGTGCCATTAAATGTCAGAAAATTGTTAGAAATTTCAATAATTTCCAGAAGACCAAGAGTATGAATCCAAACAATTTGAATATAAAAAAAACACCCCAAATATTTAGTGGAGTTATATAAATCTAAAATATAGAGTCTGTGGAGTGCACTTGGAGGAATCCTACTGTAGCTTCAATGGCCCATTTCCAGCATTAACGCATCTTTGACTGCACCAGTGGGGCAAATCTTTTTGTCTCTAATGAAGGTTGAATGAGATTTTGCTGATCTTCGATAGAGGGGTTAACTCTTATGAGCTGGGGGTTTATCTTTATGAAGTGGGTGTTGCAAAGCCTTTTGAGAAGGTTATTCCAGGTTATAATATGAGTTGACCTAAATAGGGGAGTGCTCAGTAGAGATTAATTATTAAAACAGAAAAAGCATTTTGCCTCTCCTGAACTCTCCCCACTTAAACACTGTTGCCTACAATTATTCTTTGGTGTCATGGATAAACAGTCATTGTTTCAGCCCTCTAATGCCGGAATTTTCCTCATCGCACTGTCCTGCAATCTGTTCAACACAGAAACTGTTTAATTCCACATCTTAATATTTCTCTTCTACCCTGAAAAATGGAAATTATTTATGATTTAGATTTTATGTTCCAAAATGATATACACTGTATTTGTAGGGGAATTGAAAATCACCCAGGCATCAACTCATATAAAAAATGATATAAAAAGAGCAGAAGTGCATGAATAATTTCTAGCAGGGAGAACAGAGGGTGAAGTCACAGGCTTATCAATTACACATTTTTTGTTTATTTGTATAGGACAATCTGGGTTGATTAATTAAACCAAGACACAATATCACAGAGAGGAGAATGTGACTAGTGACTTGATGAAGTAAAATATGTTGTGTTGCCAATGATTAGATGGTTTTCGGTGCGATCTAAAAAGTAGCAGGTTCAATGGGGTCTATCGAAAATAAATATATGGAAATTGGTTACTGTTTGCTCTCTGACTACAGAAACAATGTGACACAAACATTATTTCAGAGCCAATTAGAGTCTCGGAAAAAAGAGAAAAGCAGCAATAGAGAGCTGATCCACAGCACAGAGAGATCACTGCATTTGACTCAAACATCGACTCCCTCTGCATCCCCCACGTCACCGCTGTGCTGACATCCTCCAGACACATCTCCTATCGGCAGCTTCTGATGAGACTTTAAAAACAAAAGGACTTTTACTGTCGAGAGCACTTTCATAAAAATGTTTGGAGAGACAAAAACAACAGAAGGCACAGCAGAATCTTTCATGATGATTTCAAAGACCTCAAGAGAAAAACGTCCAAACACAGATGCTGCAGAGATTGTCTCTTTCTTTAAAGTTACAGTCTTATCATCAGCCTCCCTCCCAACCACAAAGCCATCAAAAGAGCAGATGAGCTTTTAACATTTCTAAATTTTTGAGGCAAAAAAGATGAAATATTGCTCAAGCCCAGTGCGCTGCTCATGCGTACGGGGTCACTTTGATTATCTAACAGGGCAATTGTTGCAGTTTGTGGGTCTGCTTGTATCGCATCTGCCTGAAACATTCAGTGGGAGAATTATCACTTTTCATCTCATGTGTTTAAAGTGTTTCTGAATCAAGGTTTTGCTGAGAGTTCAACCTCAGTTTATATCCCTTTGTTTGCTGTGGAAACACGGGCACAACAGAATGGCAGAGGCCAAATACAGCCTCATCTGTAAGACATTTTCTTTTGCCGCTTTGTGCGTAACAGAGTTTTGTTTCTGTTTTTTTCTCAGCAATCTACTTATATGTTATAATCAATGTGAAACCTCCTGCTCGGGGGGCTTTTCTCCATTTTCTGTCATACAAGTTTCTCTGTTGCATCTGTGAAGTAAAGGAAACTGTGACTATGCATGACACCTTGTGAAGACCCCCTCCTGAATTAGATAATCTTTCATATTGAAAACACAGCTACACTCAGAGCAACAACAGGCTCTGTTTTGCAAAAACTGATATAATTTATCTGGCCAATCTTTTAGGGAATCATCAGTGTGATACAACAAAATTACAAATAGGTGATCAGACAAATGTTTCAATTCAGATTTCATTTTCTTTTTGTGTTGGTGCCTTTCCTACCCGAGGTGACTGACTCACTCTGCTGTTGTTCATATCAATTTAATGGAGTAACAGCAAGAAACAGCTATGAAATATGAAAGTGCGTTCCAATATCAAATCTCATGTAGGTCACTTTAAAAATGGGTGTTTAGCTGGTTTCTGTTAACACAAAATTTAATTAATATTTATGTAAAAACAAAACAAAAAAATAGCATTAGAAGAATTTTTTTTAAACCTTTTTTCTTATGAATAATATATGAGATGATTTTGCTTATCAGTTTTATGGTGTACTTTCTCAATACTTTTTTCATAACCTAGTTTACCCCACCATTTTCCTCACGTCTGGTACAAATGAGATTGGAGGAAAAGGTGTAGCAAATATAAAGGTTACAACTCTACCACTTTGTGTGAATTTGTATGTGCAAGTCGTGTGTGCATGTGTCCATTTGTGTGATCTGCAGAGAGACCAGAGGGACAGATCTGGGACATCCAGCCATCAGTATAGCAGCAGAGAACTAAAACCAGGGCAGCCGCTAGTCCTCTGAGGAACATCCCCACATGTGACAGGTTGTCCGCCCTTAATTAAGCTCTAAGATCTTCTCCATATTTTATCATAGTCATTCATATTCATTTAGACTGTAGCTGTGGCTGTGGACAAGATCGTCTCCTTCCGGGCCACACTTGACTCACATGTGGAAAACTCTAGGCCAGTGACTACAGCAGCCATTGTACTCATAAACTAGCAAACTATTAGTGAGTCCCAGATATACTCCACAAACGCATTATTTCCCATCTCACAACTTTCCAGTAGATTTAATAAAGGTCCTAACAGAGCTCCGGACAATAAAGCAAGTGAGGACAATATGGACTAAAACACGTGTCATTGTTTTACAGTCGTTACCCTCCTTCCTTATTTGATTGAAACCATAAATGTCAGACCAAAAATGGGGCCCACATACAAAATCTAAAAGGCTTAATTAAGCAGAGGACGTTATGGTTCCATAGCACAAATCTCAGACCTCAAGACCTCAATTTGAAAGTTTAGAACCAATCACAGTCAAACCTTGTCAGCATAAAACTAGAAAATACATCAACACACAGAGGAGCACAAACTCAGGATGTGGCCCCTTTTTCAACTCCCCTGACTAGAACCACCAAGAGCCGGAAGCTCAAAAGTGCCAGTGATTGGCTTTTAGTGGATTATTTGTTGCATTCTGTTGTCAGGCCAAAAGCAGAGGGAGCTCCTGTGTGTGTTTTTGTGTGTGTGACAACAGGTGGCTCAACAGCAGGAAATGTGTGCTGCTACTGAGCGTAATCATTGCACAGGTGCGTCCTTGCAGCAGACAAAATTAAAATATCCTTTTTTACATTCCCTTCTGAAAAATATATCTCTGTTGTGTTATGCATCTCTATCCATTTTGCAATATAAGTAGCAAAATGGATGGGTTCAACAAATAATCGAGGACCATTTAAGAAAATGATGACTGCAATTCAATTAATGAATGTAGAGCGACAATGACAACATAAGAGATTATGCACAGAACTCACCCTCCTTTGATGTAGTCCAGGAACGTGTGCTCTGACTCCACATTGAATGACAACAAGGATACCTGAAGGGGAAAAAATGTCCAAACAAATTATCTCACGCCTGATAATCAAGGAAGTCAAAATCAGCCCACTGTAAACTGACCTCTGCAGAGTGATTTTGATGTCTGCACAGCATATTAGTATTACAATCACTGAGTCAGTGTGGCTGCACAGTGATGGATGACCGGCGTGATGGATAACTAGCCACAGATTTTAATTACAGACTCACTGCATACAGCCAGAACTGCTAAAGTACTTGGGCGCTAACAAAGCTGTGGCTCATTTATACACATCCATCACTGCTCTTCACTAATAAGACGCTGGTCCCTTTATATATGGACTTGGTTATTCAGCCTTTTTAAGGTCACAAGAATGTGACCTTATCTAATTCAATTCACCATCTGGATTGCAAGTCCTGACTGTGGGAATGGAACAAAAACATTTAACAGGCTGAGCTGACTTGTGCTTTCAGCTTTGTGGAACCTTCCAGATGAATACAAAAGTGAAGCAGGAGAAGGGCTGCAAGCGCACTGGGAGGTTTGCTCTTATCTCAGAACTTGCACTCACCGTCCCAGAGTTGATGTATCTCTTTTTCTTTATTTTCTTCTTGGCATTCACCACCTAGCATGAAGGCAGAATAGAAATGAAGGGTAAAAATAATGTAAACTTGCAGCACGATTCTTTTTATCCACCCTCGGGCAAGTAATAAAAACATCGTTCTCCTCCTACACCGTGTCTGTGAGGGTAATGGAGCATTGGGACTTAATCCAATAACTGCACTAGGTAAGAATGAGATAGCATTGACCATGCCTCGCAGCAAGATACAGATTATTCAGATTACACCATGAACTGTATATCTAAATTACATAGTAATAAATGTACTGGTGTAGAGTGATGAGAAAAATATACAGAAAAATATAAGTGTAAGGGTGATAAGCAAGACACTGATTATGACAGATAACAGAATAATGTGTTCATGAATTTAATGTTACATTTAGGACTCTCAGCCGAATACATTTATGCAAAACTACAACATCAAGGTCAAACATCTCCACAACTCATTCTACTGGTCTGTACACAAACACAAAGCAGACACCTGGAAGGGAAACGAGCTGTATAATAAAGCAAAGTCACATTATCGGGGCTTTGCATCAGTGCATTCTGATTCCCAACTCCCCAAATACGGACAATCGCTCAGTCATTGCCGGTTTGTGTCACCAAAATGCCATCTTCAATTGGACCAACCTACGTTAGCATTAGCTGGCTGTCAATTCAACTCAGAGATCTCATGTTTGCGGACCCCGTGCATGTCAAGACGAGTATACGGGAATTTGCAGAGGGGTTTAAACACTGCAACCTGTGACCTATTCAAAGTGCTTCTTTGTCAAAAGAGAAAAGGTGGCCTTGTCGGTTTTGGACATATCCTTTTTTAAAAAAAAACTATTCAAGGTCACCGACCTGGAAACGATCACATGAAGAAACCGCTGTGTTTGATTTTTGTAATTAAAATAGAGAAAGGTCTAGTGAAGGGTAATGAATGCACATTCCTTTGCCACGTCAGCAGTATGAAAGGGCAGCTCTGCTCGCCACTCACTCATTCTGTCTCCGCCTATTCTTACCAAACCCTGGTTCCCCCTCTCCCACTGTCTTCTGGGGGCCGGCTCTTTCCTTAAGTCACCTCCATGACTAATTCAGAGGCTGATAAAACATGGCAAGTGTTTTAATGAGCAGGAAATAGTACTCGCCACTTGACCCTCCGTATCAGCCAAAGAGAACTTAACAGGAACACAGTTTTGCTGCATGACCATTTGTATTCCTACCACCAACCCATTACTTTTCAGCTGGTCAGCCACACCACTTAACCTCTCCGCTGCTTTACATCAAGTTGAGACAGGGGAAGTTTGATGTTTATTTCAAAGAGCCACCACTGGGCTCAAACAACCAAGGCCTGCCGTGGTTCCCGTCACTATGCTTTGAATACCATGACCCTCACTGAGGCAAGGTGCGTACCGAATTACTCTTAAGTGAAGGCAGGTCTCTCCATCAGCACTGGGGGATAATGCAGAGCTGCCCTGGAAGAATAAAGTTCCCTCCGAAGTTGTGCTCACATTTAGTAAAATAGTGTGCCTGTTCAGTTCTACAGTATGCTGATCACAGCTTGCATTTAGAGATCTGAGAGACATACACAGTGAGATTCATGGAGAGACTGTAGTGTAGTCAACTAATCAACTCCACATTTTTGTTGGTTTTCTGTTCAAGGGGAAGGCAGTCTGAATCTCCACTCACCTCATAGACATTCAACTGGTTCTGACCCCGACACAGGTCTTTGTAGCTGGTGGTTAGTTCACCAATGAAGTCATGGCTGAAGGAAACAGAAGAAATCGACATCATAAATTGCTCATTCAGATACAACCCTGTGAGATGGAGAATAGAAGCAGTAAGGCATCACATGGCAACCACTGATGGAAATGCTGATTTCTATAAGCAGCTGTGAATGTGGTGGCAGGCTGGCTTGTGAACAGACCTTTAAAAAAATGAGTAATGACAATTCAGACTGGACTGAAAATTATTTCAGAAATTGACTTAATGTACAAATGCATGTGAGTCACTATGTACACATTACCTTCCATCTCTGTCCCAGTCATAGACTTCCACTTTGATGGTTCTGAAAAATGAATCAGAGGAGAGAAGAATGTACTTCATGTTGCATTTCAGTCACAGTTGGAGGAAGAAACATGATCCACCCCAAAAAAATCTATAACCATTTAGTATTGGTAAAACCTTGAATGCATTTTAAATAATCCTAATCTAATAGTAATGACCTTGTGATTGGAGATGAAAAAGTGAAAATAAAGTCCTGAAACACAATAATCTTTGCCAATTGGTGATGAGTGGAGTTTTCAAATTTATGTCAAGTGAAGGTCAAAAGTCAAAGGCTCCAATGAGATTATTATATATTCACAAAGATCATTTTGGAAGTGTGTGACCTATTTTGACGAAATTGACAAAGATGTTAAAGGTTTGACTTGCTTTAGGATTTTCCTGTCAGTGATGCACACACGCTACTAACCTCTTGAGAGGAAACATACTTTGTAACTTCTCCAAATTATTTGGAAGGCAAGAAACCAAATAAGATAGCCTCAGAGAATTTTCTGGGAATGAGTGGAGTTTTTTTCTCTTCCTCTCAATCTGATGGAAAGATCACTGGCTTGCCCACCCTTCAGCTGCTGTCAATCATGTGTCAGCGGGTCCAGGAGGAGGCAGAGTGATGGAAGGTGGCCCTGTTATCCTGACCTGAACTCATTCTGTCCGCACAAAATCTATTTCCTCTATAAAAAAACGCATGTCTGATTCATGTAGCTACAGAGATGGAGCAGGGTTTTTACCATGAATGTGAACAAAAATCTTTCATATGAATGCATATATTCAGATTTCATCTCCTTGTGCTCTTCACTGACAGAGAGAAGAAAAGCTAATGTGCTATGACACTCAGGATGAGCGTGACAGATGATTCCCTAGTTACGTGTCAGTCAGCATCAATTTTTTTGAATGCCATTTACTTCTAATGACCAGGGTCACGATCAAATCTGCCTGGGAAGATGCGGAGAATAAGCCCTCTGATCGATTTTCTCTCTCTTCACAAGCCCATTGCAAGTTCGGGAGGAAATGGAAAATAGCACACTTACTGAAACCAAGACGATTATAGGAGATTTGACTTATTCACATGAGGCCGAAAGACGAGAGATTTGTGCCTTAGATGTTGATAAGAGACAAAAGCACAGAGGAGCATGGAGGATCGCAGAACATCTTAAATGCTCACGTATAAGGTTTTATGATCTCAGATAACAGACTTATTTAATGTGAGGACCATCGTGTTTATAGCATGCAGCCCTCTTTTCATATATCATGAATGAATATATTATATATATTTCATTTGAAGCCAAATACTGTTTATGCAATAATTCAATGCCAACTATCGCGGGTTCTGATTTCTTGTCTATACGGTGTTAAACGGACATAGTGGATTTGGAGAGGAGGATCCAAATATATGAGAAGTAAGTAAAACTTTGAGAGGTGAACTGAGGTGGAAGGAAGGAAGAACATTGTAGGGTCTTTGCTGTGGACCCAAAAAAGGCTAGCTGAAACTGCTTGCAGGAAAAGTGGAGAAGTAGTGAAGACACAGAATTTGGGAAGCTTTCCATCAAAATCCTCAAAGGGAATCAGTCATCTTTCATCCCTCTGCTCCATCTGTCTGACCCAATTAGCTTCTCTGTCCAGGTGAGCAGAGGTGGGAATGAAGTTAAGAACCTGGGTTGTCACCCAGCGTGGTGGGGAGGGCAAGGTTTGATGTGTTCTTCGGCATACTCTCATGGCTGTCAGGGTCTTCACACTTTCATGCTTGTGTGTTCACACACACACACCAACACATCCAAACACACTCACTCAGAACAGGGCCCTTGTATTTTTTTGAGCCACCTGTCAAGTTCTACAGGATGAAAAGTGCAGCCACTCTCTCTGCCATCCGTATTATTTTTGCCTTTTTTCTTGCCCAAACCGTCCTGATACCCACATGTTTTGTGAGGCTGTAAAGAGATTGAAATCAGCTAGGAATATGCCACTTGAGCGGTGACTTAGAAACCTGAGGTGCTCTCACCAGTGGGCCGATCAATGAGCAGCGGAGCCAGGTAGTGAGTAGTCACGGGCTGCAATAATTTTCCATTTGAGCAGTAGATAAAATAAGAGTATAAAATCAATGTTGTCTAAATTTGCAGTGCGGTATGTGAGTGAGTGTGTGTATGTGAGTGCAGTATGTGAGTGTGTGTTTGATGTACGCTTAATCATAGATCATCCTTCACTCTACCTGTCATAGTCTCCGTTGCAGAGTGCTCTAACCGGGATGGAGAAGGGTTGCCACACAGGGTTCAGCGTGTTCTTCACCACTTCAGTCTTGTGGCAGATGGTGAACCTGCAGATGCGGGTCAGCATGGAGTTAAAATCTAAAACACACATCAAAGAAAACCACATTGACAAAATGTTCCCACTGAGGTTTGATTTGGGATCGTGTCCATGTGAACTTATCTGTGTTTTACTGAATTCCAGGGATCGCCAGTTTAATTGTCTTGACTTCTTCCTCTTTTAAGTCCACACCCTCTTACCTGGTTTTATAAGCGTAAGTGTAAGGCAGACTCACGTGCCATCCTCATTGCTTCTGTAGAAGACCATGAAGGGGTCTGACTTTCCAAAGAAGTCCTTCTTATCCAGTTTGTTGGCACAAAACTGCATGGTAGCGTAATCCTATGGTCAGGGGGTAAAGAATAACAAGAACAGGGAGAGAAAAAGAAAGACATAAATTTATGGAAGACATTGCTGCTGCCTGTCGTCCCCCTTGTTTGTTTATACAGACTACGTGCCAAGATATAAAAGCACTAAATAAAGGCAAAGTGCTGACTGAATCCTAATGAGAGCAGAGTAAAAGCAGCCAGAGGGCTCTGCTTCCAAAACCTGCAAATGCATTCATTACCCTTTTCGTTATTACGCAACTGCTGCATGACAACAGTAGATGGGATAAGCGATATCAAATTCAAATGCCTTGTTTTGCTGAATATAATCAAAGCAACAGTGTGTCAGACCATGCAGAGGCACAGAAATGGATTCTAAAACCCTGCACATGGTCGAGGAGGGCTGTGTACAAAAAGGATGTGGAGAGTGCCGCTAATGATACATTAGAAAGGCTGGTATTACCATAATTATAGTCATTTAGGCAGCATTTCAGCTTACGCTGCCATTACAAGGACAATGAGCATGCCCCATATTGCTCTTGGATCCAGAGAGTCCCCCTGTGGTCAAGGTATTAGTCTGCATTGTCTAATAATGGGGCTGCATAGCCTGAGCAGGCAGATCCAGGACTGAACGTTGCACAAGAAATTCTGCAAAGCAAAAACACTGCTTCAAATTTGGAGGGGCTATTTTGTTTTGGTTTTTCATATGTTTAAGCTCTGAACTGCATCGCAAATACAAGATGAACAGTCAGTTATCATGTTTGAAAAATGTGATATCAGTAGATATGTGGAGCTTTCAAGTAGCTGCAGACAAAGGTGCATCTTCACCCTTTTGGTCTCCTGGGCTTTTTAGGATTTGAAGTGCAGCTATTAGATGTGACTCAGCATGGTGCGGGACGGACCCCTATTGATCACGCTGACCCACATCAGTGTGGTGCGGTTTGCCTCTGCTCTATCTCTCGATGACCCCCTTCACATCACTTAATCCCCCGCAGACCAACCTTCATCTCTGAGCTGTCAGTAAATCTCTTCTTCGTATACTTGAAAAATAAAAAAGATAATCACCCTTTTTGCCAGGTTTTTTTCCACACGAGCAAGGCAGGAATGTCAAAAAAGGAGGAGAATGCAACAGGTCTCTTATATGCATTTTGACTCCCTGCTATCATTTCAGGCTTCTGTAATTGTACACAGCCTGTTGTGGGGACATTATCGGGAAATTGTCTTATTTTTCCTCATTTGCGTAGGTATATAAAGACCCCCCGAGTTATTGAGCCATCAGCTCTGCGGTTTGCACCTGAAGTGCGCCGAATTCTCTCTTGGCAGCTTTTAACAAGAGGATCTCATTTGCCACGTTCCCTTTGTGGCTTGTTTCGTGGGTTTATAAATTGCGATGCGTCACGTTCCAAGAGCTGAATCTGCCTTGGTCATTTGTCCGAGCCCTTAAAACACAAGTGTGCCACAGCTAAGTCCCAGTCAGTCTCTCCGGTTACACTATCATGGCAAAGAAGCACCTTAAGCCTTCATTAGGTGCAGATAACACATGCTCTCTTTGATGATGAGCACTGTTCGCTCATTAAATGGGGGAAAATGGCGAACATTAATTTCAGCCACAGGTTTTAAGGGCAGCAGGGGAATAGCAAGTGCAGACTCTAAGCCTCTTTGCGGTTTTCTGTTCCCTCAAGATATCACTGCATAGGGTACGCAGCAGAGTGGCACACACTGCCACTTTCTGATAGTGGGGCTGGTCTGACAGAGGAACGCAATGCAGAAAATACTTCACATTGCGTACATTTATGCCATGCAAAAGATCGCTTCCGGTGGGAAATCAATGGATTAATCACGAACTGGACAACTCGACGATCCAAATATTTGCAGATTTCCTTTTTTATACATTAAACTTTACTGCATGCATTACGTGATTGCCTATAATGAATGTAAACCTCAGGTAAAGGATTTACGTTAAAGTGGGGAATAGTTTTTCTTGCACACACACACACAAGGATGGGAAAAATAAATCGCAAATTCCATTTTCTGACTAAGGTGATAAACTTACTGAAGAGATGTGAGTGTCAACATGTCAACTGTAAATGTACTTTTTGTAGAGCATTAGATTATGTACATTATCATCTTCCTGCAATGAGTTTAGGAGTGTGTAGACACGGCGGAAGAAAACTTTCAAATGAGGAGACCCATTACTCTGTTCTAAACAGACAGGAAAAATCTCAGTGGGGGTTACTGCTGTCATCTGTAAAGTGTTGTGGTTTACTTGGATTTAAAACAGCCAGAGCTGCGGTTTGAGTGGGAGGGGGATCTCAAATGGAGTCAGACACCGATCACATGTTTATGGCACTAAGAAGGTGGTAAAATTAATGTTAGTAATTAGCCATGTCAGTTACTGATCCGGTGAGTTGCTATGGCATTAGAACTACCTCCCTATGCAAAGTAATAACCTGGTCTGGGCCTTATTTACAACCATCGTCTCATCAGTGGCTAAATCAGTTTCCAACTTCAACATAGGCTAATCTGGCCTCTCGGTTCATAATTTTGGCACTTCCCATGAGAAAGTATGTGTGTGCCAGAGATAAGGAAAGCCAAGAGGAAGCCTTTGATCCATGTAGGGCCTGTTGCCTTGTCTAATGATGCCAGACAAATCCACCAAAAAAGGTGAGAGCCAAGATGCCTCTCAGTGAACAGTTCCTGTAGAGCTTCCTCAGTTGATTCCCAGGCTGCCGATTTCAGTTTGGAGTCGCTGTGTTTACCTCAGGCAAAGCCTCCATTTTCTGGTTGCAGGTGGTTTGTAGAATAAACACCATCCAGATGAATGAATACCAGCAATTCCGAACGGATATATTTCAAAACATATACGAGTCAGAATGACAGCAGGGACTTGAAATTTCAGAATGAGCTATTGCAGTCCCTCTCTTTGCCTCGCCATTCTCATCTCTCAAACCTGAGATATTCAGGGCTCATTTCTGTGTAAACACGGCAGGTCTGGGGTGTCATGTCAAGCCTGTGTATATCTAATTGAGTCTGGAAGGAAGGAAATGGCCATTTGCACCAGTAATGATGATTTGCATTTATATTACCAAATCGCCTCTTGAAGTGGTGCTTTGCAGTGATAATGCTAACTCCTATCAGTGCAGAGCCAATGCACCTGATGACTCACAGCAGCCCCCCGACGACTGTGAGGACTGACACTTCAATCCAGCAGGACAGAGTCAGTAATACTAATCGTGACACTTGCATTATCAGTGAGGTATATCAGTTTCACTAGCAGCAAATCTGTGTCTGTGTCAGCAAATCGATTATGTTGTTAGCAAAGGCAAGAAAATCCTTAAAGTGAATGAAATACTTTTCACCAACACGTATGGCAGAAAGTTACAAAGGTTATTAGATGCTTACATGCATAAGGATATCATAAAACATTCATACACTGGCTGCAGCTCAGTGATGGGCTTTATAGCCTTAGAGGGAGGCCAGTTGTTCTGGCCAATAAGTCTTGGTACTTTCTCCTGCTCCACTGGCAGCACTCTAATGTGATTATTTACTATCCTCATTAAGCAATGTGACGAAAAAGCCAATGGTCATTAGGGCAACCATGTTATTAAAGTAGAGTCGTGGATTAACAGGCCACACGAGCGGCAGCGCCTTGTAGCATTTTAAGTGAATGTTCCTTTCCGAATCGAATAGTAATTTCAACCTATAGAATATTCACTATGTAAACAATTTCCCAATGGCAGATGCAATTGCATGGTGAAACAGCGTATCCAGCTTGTTTAGTGGAGACCTTTATGATGTAATAAATCTAATGGAACTCAAGCTATCAAATAGCCCAGTTCGCCTGTGAACATTGCTAAACGCACATTATGTCACCTCCACATAGTGCGCCATTGCCCTGCTGTGTCGGACGCAGTGGCACAGCGGTATGTCAAAATCTATCAGCAATGGTAAATGGGTTCAGCTGGACCTGATGTTTTAAAGCTTTGGCTGCCAACATCTGTTTTAAAATTTGGGAGTATAACCCCACTCCATAACATGAGCATGATATTAATAATTGGGCCTATACATGTGTGAGGTGATTATCGTTGCAAAAACTATGTGGGTATAAGTGCTGCCGTCCTACTGTTCAACACTGTTTAATGAAATAATGAGCTAAGTTAGATATCATTGATTCAGCCTGTCTGAGGAAAGAGCAGCTTTACAGACACACATAAATTCAATCAGGTTGTGGTTTTCAGGTTGCATTGACAAATCAAATTGTTTGACAATTTGATATTTAGCCGCTCATTCTGGGACAATTGGTGACTCGGTAGAAGTGGATAGACACACAAAAAAAAGTGGACTTACTCTGCAGTTTCCCAGCTCCTCCACAGACAAGATAATGGTTCCACATTTCTTTCCAGGTATGCCACTGCAAACAAACAAACAAACATCACTCACTGTTATAACTGGTCGATCAAATTGAAGAGTAGATAAGTGGCACTTCGATGCACTGAGTTCCATTTCTCACTAACTGATGCATTAAAGTTGCAGAAACTCCCGAAGAAACAACTGTAACCTACAGCTGAGGTGTGCTGTTTTGCAGTTTTTCA
>CAESWR010000061.1:1733075-1761506 GCA_903171835.1 Mullus surmuletus | reverse complement strand
TTTAAGGTATTTGAGAGTGCTTTCCAGTCATGGACAAAAGTGCAGTCAAGGCATCTTGTTTCTGTGTTGTTCTTGAGGTCTGCAAGAGCATTTTAGAAAGCTTTTTCGTCACCATGAGAGTGGCAGTTAACATAACTGCTAGTATGATAGCAGGTTCTGTCAGAAAGAAAGGTCAGCTCATAGGTCAGAAATAGCCTTGAAATGCCACAATGACTGACACACACACACTCATGCATAGACACACACACACACACACACACACACACTGTGAAGTGTATTGTTTACACAGGTAATAGTATAGTAAAATATTGATGGATGGAATTGGAATATTGGCTGAATGAATCAGCAAGAATTGATAAGAACAGATGACATTTCAGCATTTTGCAAAAATCTATCTTGACTCGGAACCCCCAATTTGTTGGTTTTGCAGGTTTATTTCATTCACCTGTTTGCAAGACACATTTAAAAGAGGTTTGGAAAGGCAGAGCATGTTGTTTCACATAATGCATAACCGTGCAATTTAAGAAACAGTCTCAAGGAATGTCACAGAGGTTAAAAACTCTAAGTACAAATACTTAAATACAGACCGCTATATGATTTAAAGTTGCATCGCATTAGCAGATTAAGAATGATTTGATGCCAGATTTGACACCTAATACCACCTGATTTGTCTCCAAACTACTGTATCACAAGATGAACATATCTGCCTCCCAATTGGCCCAATTAATGTAAGATGATAATGTTTGGAGTAATTGAATGTTAGCACTTGAACCAGAGCCAAAGTATACATTTTATAGGCTAATCAAGCCCACTGCTGGGCTGCACCTGTGAGCTGACCTCGCCTGGCGGTGTGTCTGGAGAGCCGTCGCAGCAGCAGCAGTGCAGCTCGGGATTTAGTCAATTATGCACTGAATACAGATTTCTCAGTACTTTCAGTTTATTTGCGCAAACAGACATTTTCTGCTTGTCCTTGATTCACTTAATGGAACAGTGCCCTCTCTTGGACAGTCTTGGTAAGGAGGTGTTTTCATCAAGGCAGAAAGGAAGATCAGTGTTTATTTTTGCACAAAAGCAGAGCCTCGGTGGTGGGAGAGCAGCCTCATTGCTATGACACCAGACAGATTCCAATATGCGTAACCATGGAGGATGCCTCAGTCTTCCCAGGTACAGTGGCACAGAAGGTGTGAAAGCCCATCTTTTCTCTGTCTGAAATAACAAGGTGTGTCCGGCTGAGTTGTGGATGGGTCCTCTTGTCTTCTGCTGGCAGTCCACACCCACTCCCAGGGGAAAAGAACGATTGGGTAGAGACAGAGCCCACTGCACAACTGTGGCTTTGAATGAAGGCCAGTGAGGGGTCACACATCAACATCAGTATGTCAAGGTTCGGCTTGTCCTGAGAGGTGGAAAAAAAATGCTCTTCTCTGTTGTGGGCAGTCGTAACTGCTCTAAACTCTCAGAGCTCATTATCGTCCATGTTGTTGCTGCCGCCGGAAGCATATCAACAATATAGCTGTGCATCAAGGTTAGTAATGGGGCACAAAGGGGTGTTTAAAAATGATTACAATAGGCCCATCCTTCGTCAGGTTAAAGCTATGAAAGGATAGAGGCGATATAGAGTTTGTCTTTGCGCATATTGAAAGAGATGATATCATGTTATGTAGAGAAGACCCTGAACCTTATTGTTGTCATCAAACTAGCATTGGTGTGCTGCAACTTCCTCGCGGCCAATAGTGAGATATAACAGCCTGAAATTAGAAGATTAATCAAAGGAAACGCCTTTTCCTCTGTGAAACTGGTGCTGGCATGTGGAATCTGGCAAGAGCTGGGGTTTTGTTGTCAATCCAAAGCCTGGAAATGGGCATCTTTTCACAAACACGCACAGACGTTTCCATGTTAAGCGAGATTAGTCACATCAAACAATGAAAAAGCAAAAAGAACCCATGATGCTGATACATAATTTATCCCGCTCCCTGTCTCACCAGTGGGCCTTAATCACATCAAGGAATAAGCATGTCGCTCATTTGATGAAAGTTGGCCGTAAATGTAATAAAGCTGCCAAGGTTATTAGAACTGCCACAGGCCATTTTACAACAGCTCACACACCTCATATTGGATTATGGGTAGAAATATGATGAAGCAAGGAAGTAGAACTCAGCCATTTACAAAGGGCCAGGGGAGGTTTAATGGCTTGAGACTGAAACCATTCATACACATTAATTCCTACGGCAGTGACAATCTGCAGTGTTTTGCCTGAGCTGAAACTACAGACATCCTTCGCAGTAGTGCTACAATTCAGCCATCTGTGCAGATCAGCCCACATATAACATTCATTTACAAGTAAAAACGTATTATTTTATTGAGATGTAAGAGTTTTCTTTCTGAGAATTGTACCCTAATAGAATTTTGGAAGGTAATTTGGGATCATTTTATGTGCATGAAACTGTGTGAGACTCAGAAAACCTGGCTCATGAAACATGGCAAAGAAGGGAAGAAGGAAAAGAAGAATAGAATTTAAAACCTTATCCAGATTATGATAGCAAATTACTTGTGCTTTTATTAACAGATGGGAAAATTATGGATTTTACATTCAAAGGAAAGGGTGGGAGCCTTCACACACAGAATTTCTAATATATCCTTACAGACATTAATCTCACTCCTCACAGCTTCTTTTTTTTTTCCCCGTTTGGCCGGACTGCAGTCAATTCGTCTTCTTTATACACAGTCCAAGTGTCAGGACAAACACCCAGCAGCCCCACAGGCTGCAGTGCTGAGAGAGTGCAAGATCTTCAAGACAAAAACTGGTGCGTCACCGTTAGAAAGTCAGCTGAATCTTTCTCTCACCCTACACAGACAAGCGCCATCCTCAGGCCGGGACTCATCGGAAGGATATTGGGCGTTCATATGATGACAATATGTACAAATCTCAGCTGGACAAGATATATGTTTGAGAGAGTAGTGGTACGGGCACACAGTATCGTCATGACAACCATGAACCCTCTGTCAGAGGCTGATGTTCTGGTCATCTAACCTCAATTTTGACTTGTTTTAGCAATCAAACTATCTTTTTTAAGTCATATTCCTTTGGAGTGACAGCATTCTACCACAATGGCCAAATGTATATATTCAACTATTACTATAACTAACTAACTATAAGCTATTATTCAACCACTGATAAAAAAAAATAAACAGACAATAATTACAAGGTTCGGTGGGTTTTTTTCACTCTGTCCACACAATTGCAACTGCTGCTGAATTATGACTGAACAGTTTGCCCACAAAAATCCACAGACAATAAGAAGCATCTTCGTTGGCGAAATGACGCAGCCAAAATGTGAGCCAAGTAGTTTCCTCTGTGTAAGTTTCACAAGTTTGCAGCCTGTTAAGACGTCCTCCTGCCACCTCGTGTACCAAATCTTTACAAAGCAGGAGCCTTTCACTTTTTTGGGCATCTATTCACCTCTGTCTTCGACCTGAGATACAGCACCCACCCAGAATGTATGCCTCTATCCATCATCCTGTTTGTATTCTGCGGTATTTGCAGTGAGCACCGCTCACTTGTAGCCCTTTCTTCTTTTCCTGCCTCCAGCTTGTGAATTTGTAGCACAGGAAACTATACTGGCAGATCGTTTTAACAGCCTCTCTGAACCGCAGTGAAGCACAGGAATTATTGATCAAACGGATAAACAAACCTGACTCTCCAAAGAATAAGAGAGACGAGGCAGAGGAGCTCGGCTATCAGGCTGACTTAAAAAATCACTCAGGTCAAATAAGCGTGAAGAGACCTGAGGTACCCAGATGTTTCTGTGCTACAGATAGGTGACAAATTAGAGAGGAGAAACAACAACAAGTATGATACTGAGAGGGATATACACTGGCAGCGTCCACATCTTACTTTTTGTTGTTGTTGTTATTATGCCTGTAGTGGTCAGTGACGGCGTCTCATTCCAACATCCACTGATCATTTTTTATTCATTTTCACAAATATGACCTTATTATAAGAATTTGCTTACCCAGCTGGGGGCCTTCTTCTCTCACCGCTCCATTCTTGTCACAGCTCCACCATACTGAATAGTTGGGGGAAAGAAAATTTAGAACATGAGTGGATGGGAAAGGTTTTAGTTAAGTCTTAAATATTTTTGTCGGGTTATATTGGATTGTATTGTATCAAACAAACTGATTTATATGTGAAACAAAAAAATAGAAATACAAGTTTGATTGATTATTCAGTACATTTGTACTAATTGGGTCCCTATGTGCACTGATGCGCATGAGGTCAATGGTCAGGAGAACTTTGCTCACTTTGGCCCCTAAATGCTGATTGGCTGAGACTTGCATGGGCATCATAAGTAAACACAAGAGTTAGCAGCAATTCCAGATCTTTGTTGTTTTCACGTTGCCTGTCAATGTGTGAGAAATACATGACAGATTCCGATCGGCCTCTGGATTTTTCCTTTCCGTTTCGCTGGATATCTTCAGGGTGTTGGGGAAGAAGCGGAGAGAAGTGTGTTCCATTCTTATGTGGGGGGGAAAAAAGCGCCCAGATATTTCAGACTGACAAGGTGGTGGAATGATTGAAGAATCAAAGCAAACAATGCTTGGTGCTCCCCAGAAAAAATAAAGAGCAGCTTTCAATACTCAGAAGACAGCAGCGCCTCTAAAATCGACGCCTGGAGAGCCCTTCGTGTGTAAGAAGGTGAGAGAACGACGAGACACTTGGCCACTTTTGTTGTATGGCAACCAGCACCACTATGGGCCCTTGATTGAGAGCAAAGCCTCAAAATCAAAAGAGGATTCAGGAAAGTTTTATGGCACGCATCGCCTGAAAACCTCCTGCACTCCACACATTTTAAAATAGATGTAACATTACAATTTCACTCTGGAGGTATTACAGTGCAGCGTGTCAGCTGGAGGCGATTTACCCTCTATTAACTTATTTATTCATTGTTACAAATTCCTTGATAACACTACAGACTTTCATTATAGTAACATTAACGGTGTAAAACCAGATTAGGTTTGGGTACCAAGGCAGGAAACAAACATGGAGCCTTCTGTCCCTGTTAGTGTGCAGCCTTGACGCGCCGCCTGCCTTCTGCACCTCACAGCTTCTCGCCATCACGGAGGGAACTGCAAGCGCGTTGGAATCTTGAAAAGACAGTCTTACTCTTCAGAGGCTCGCGTCACGTGCATCAGGAATTATGCCTCATTAGAGAGGGACTCCAATGCAGCCCCCCCCCACCCATTTTTGCTCTCCATCTCATCATCCCCTTTGTATCCATCAGGCAGAGCCGGTGTCTCCCTCTCAGCTGGGGGCTGATTGTCTCTTCTGAATTGCAGGGAGCTGTCAGGGATCCCCCACCCCAACCCCGGCCCCCCTCCGCACCATCACCACCACAACCAGGGAAGTGGGACAGACACTCGTCCCTCTGTGCCCTGTCATGTAGAGGACCCTCAAGCTCCATGTTACAAACCCTGACTAGGGGGTTGAGAGGGCACAGATGGTCACACATCCTCTGTCCGGCTTCCTCTGTCAGCCTCCAGCCAGAGCTGTTAGCCTAGACCAAGGATGGCAGCAGAGAGTGTGACGACTCAAGTGAAGCCAAGTGTTTTGCTTTTGACTGAGTGACAAAGTATTTAAATCTATCATAATTACACTTGACAGTAAACTGTCAAGGACAAAATTTGCCACCACAAGATCACTGCCTTTATATTATCACAGAGCAGCTGGTGGTTTTAAGCTGCCAACATGCAGTTACCGTGATGCAAAAATGAATAGTAAAAAACATGCAAACATAGTACTTGTATTGTGTATTGTATTGCATTCCTGTCAGTAGTTTCAGTTAGAAGAATATGGAGTTAGATATCAGAAAACCATGATTTTTAAGCTATCGATGAATCAACCATAAACTCAACAACACAAACACTGTCTGGATGATTCCTTGTTTGGCGTTTGAAGGTTGAATAAATATTACACAATGATCTTTAAAAAATCCCTTTTTTATTTTTTGTATGCGTTTCTTTCTATGTGATGCCAAAGTCTTAAAGCAAATGCTCACTCACAAGGGAAGAAATTAGTGTTGTATGACCAGAAGTGCTCACCCATTGATTATATTAGATTTGACTCCAATGCTTTTTAGCCCTGAAACGCCAAAAGTCACAAGTGCTGCCCACTCCCACCTCTTGGGGACTAGATGAGTGGGGGATTTTTGGGTGAACTGTACGTCCCTTGAAGTGTGGGCATTTTTTGCAGCCACGTGTAACGGTGCTTAATAGAACTCAGCTGTCCGCCTGTGACGTCAGAGGGCCACAGTGTGCTGTCCAGGGTGCTGAATCCTCCACCGGTTGTGTGGATAAGAAAGCAGTAGATGTGTGTGTGTGTGTGAGAGAGAGAGAGAGAGCGAGTGTGTGTGTGTGTGTGTGTGAGTGAGTGTTATGGATAGGGGGCGTGGCTACAAACCCCAACTGTAGAGTTGCTCAGCGGGGGTAAAAGTTCCCTCCAGCTGCTTCCATATCGACATGGATCTACTTCCGGCCCAGGAGGCCGCCAAAATCTACCACACCAACTACGTGAGGAACTCCCGCGCCATCGGCGTGATGTGGGCCGTGTTCACCATCTGCTTCGTCATCATCACGGTGGTGGTCTTCATCCAGCCCTACTGGATCGGGGACAGCGTGGACACCCCGCAGGCCGGATACTTCGGCCTCTTCCACTACTGCATCGGCAACGCGCTCACCTCCGAGCTGACCTGCAAGGGCAGCGTGCTGGACTTCTCCTCCATCCCCTCGCCCGCCTTCCGCACGGCCATGTTCTTCGTGGGGACCTCCATGCTGCTGATCGTGGGCACCATGGTCTGCTTCAGCCTGTTCTTCTTCTGCAACGCGGGGAACGTGTACAAGATCTGTGCGTGGATGCAGCTGGCCTCAGGTACACGCTGTCACACACTGGGGCCTGGGACATTGCATGCATACTTGCATTACAATCACAAGTTAAAAAAATAAAGATAGACAATAATAATAATTGAAAAAACTTAGAAATACTTTTTTTCTTTAAAACAAAGAAAACATAATACAGTGATGTATCACATTACCCAGCCTCACTTAATTAAGATGAGCAAGAGTGTTTCGGTTATGAGAATAAATACATTTTTAGTCTCCTTTTAAAACCAGCCTTTCTTTTAATTACACGAACCGCACCTTTAAGACCGTTGAGTCAACAGCCTTAGGTAGAGGTAAGGTAATCCGTCCACTATTCGCCCCTCAAGTGTAATAAGAATGATACATGCAGTCATATATATTATTAGAAAAAGTCAAGAGTGTTAATTGTTCTGAAAGTATATTAGTATATTAGTCCTGTTTGTATTGTACTTGTTATGTATTAGTCCAGGCACTAATTTCATCATTCACCAACATTAAAGGTTTAATCAGTATAATGTAAAGGCATACTCGATGGCCCAAACTGTATTTTATATATGACTTTGGCAATGCTTCATTATTTACCTTATAACAGTGCATTTCATACGTGTATTATATGTTATGGACTAATTGAAGATTTAATTGCATTGACTTTTTTGCGATTAGGGATGCCTAAACACTTGATTAATAAAAATGATAAAGGTATTTCTGTTAAGCTAAAATACTGATTTTGCTTGATGCTGATTGAAAGACTTGCTTGACTGACTAATATCACTGACACTGAGCAATGGCCAGTAGCCACCAAAATGTCACTTTTGGCCCACTTTGAAAATAAATGTTAATATTCATCATGTCAGGGTTTCCAATTAAGGTCAAAGCCTGTTGGGAATCATTAATTCTCCATTGTGAAACACAGTTTAAACTTTATAATTGCTTTCGTTATGTAACTATTCAAATGAGGCAAGTGATTTAGCATTTTGCTCATTAATTCAGGAATGCCACTTGGTAATTCAGGTTGTTAGTTCAGGATCTGCAAAGCCAATGTGAAGTGATGCAATGGATGTGAAGGATGTTTCTGCTATGGCGTGCCCTCCAGCCTGAGGGTGAGGTGATTAATTCATTGTGTCGTTTTCTCACTTCTCCGGTGTCAGGCGCAGGCGAGCGTTTGTCTCTGAATGTGTTGTTCCTCACTTTGGGAGCCAACAAGGGGTCTCAGTTTCAGACTCTGACACCTATGATAGGGGATCGATTGCACGAAACAAGCTCAGGTGTCACTGCGTTTTTAGTTAAACCAACCCACACCTGCAGCCATACTGGGGGCCAATGATGGAGGTGTGAAATAAAGGAATCAACACTTCTTGTGAATGCAGAAAACTACTATCATGTTTTTAATCACAGCAACTATTATTAAACAACATGCCCAGAGGACCCTTCATCAACCATACCCGTGAGCATCTCGTGCCCTGCTGCACCATCAATTAAATATCTGGCACCTAATGGAGGCGTGTGGTGTCTTATCATGCGGTCACGGTGCTGAAAATCTTACAGTAATTGCTCTATTGATTTGACGTGCACTCTTGGGGGAATCATTGCAACAATCCACCATTTCTATGTCCCCCTCTCCCCTCCTAGCTGTTTTGATGGTGATGGGCTGCATGATCTACCCAGATGGCTGGGACGCCCCAGAGGTGAAGAGGATGTGTGGCCAGAGGACTGATAAGTACGCACTGGGTAACTGCACGGTGCGCTGGGCGTACATCCTGGCCATCATCAGCATCCTGGACGCCCTGCTCCTGGCACTCCTGTCCTTCACTCTCGGCAACCGGCAGGACAAACTTTTGCCAAACGACTTCGAGGTGGAGGGAGGAGGAGGTGAGTGTGTCTGCAAGCTACGGGTGCAGGCTCCAGAAGCTGGCCATGGGTGTTTTGACTGGTCATGGTGGGGATAGCGCTCGTGACAGTGAATGTGCTGCATATAAATGGCATTTTGCATCGAGTCAGCACACACAATTCTGAGGGCTCTGAAAGTGAAGCAGCCAAATTGAATTTACTTTTATTGCGCTTCTCTATTTCTGCTTTGTGTGAACAATATCCAACACAAATATGCCTGGAGAAAGGTAGAATTATCAGTGTCAATGTTTGTGGTTGCTGTTACATTGTGCCAGATTTTAGCGACGTAATAGAATTTGCCCACTTATATTACTTCCATCTTTCCTAAATTAACATTTTCTATTGCCTAATAGTGGAAAATAATGCAATATGGTCTATGATGCTTTGTGTATGTATTCATACATGCTGTATAATTTTTTTGCACATACCACAAATTATATTTTAAAGATTTAATACAGAACAGAAATTACTGGTGTAGTAAATGCAAATATCCTAGGGACTGCACAGCTGTGCATTTCACCTCATTTCACTAATTACATTCTTAATTTGGTTTTTGAAAAGGTTAATCGCAAGGTGCAGAATCAAACGTTGGTCAGCACTGATTATGTGAAATGTGTGGATTCAGCTCTCCCACTTTATTCTTAAGCTATTGATACAAATTATAGTTTGTTTAGCCAGTAAAGAATTTTTGTTGGAAGTCAAATACATGAATACTCAAAGTGATTTCTTTTTTACAGATAAATCCTAATGAGTAAAGTCGGGGGGACAACAGCGTGATGTGGACACTTTGATGGCCTCCAAGAAACAGATGAGCTTCCTGCAATGTCACTATGCAGTAATAGTGACATCATTCAATTTTGTTGCACTTTAACGTTTTATAAATTGTAGTTTGGTTTGCAATTTCTCTGCTTTACGATACGACAAACACCCAATAAAGAGAGAAATCAGCTCTGCGACATCTGTTTTATTGTATGGCGTGTTGTACAGTTTTGTTCACACAAAGTCTATGATCTTGAATCTGACACTGATGTAAATTTGTTTACCTTGCCTTCGACAGATACATAGGGTACTTTGATATGATCAATTGAGGACACCATGGAAAAGGAACATCTGATCTCACCATCTCTATGGTTAAAAACAGTGACAAGTTGGCCATACATACAACCAAGCTCAAACACATCTTCCATTCGTTTATTAAAACACAGCTACCCAGCTAAATAATTTTAGCTAAGATATAAGATTTGTTAAAAACTGTACATAACTGTAATATACATAAAGGCAAACTCTTTGGTACAGATATATACAGTTTATTTTCACTTTTTTCCTTTAACCGGGCTTCATCATTTTGTCGAAACCTTGGAAAGACTATATATTCCTGAACTGTAATAGGTGTACGAGAATACCAGACTCCCATGAGTATGAAAGATTTCATTCATTATGCCTAACCACACTAAATACTGGTGACGAAGGCTTTATTATGGCTAAATAATACGCCCTACATCATCAGACGGAGGTGTTGCAGTTAGTCGGTCTGCAGAAATGCTGTGTGAATGTTACCATAGTCAGTGTAAATGTCAGCCCAGTGTGCAACTTCCTATGCCTACTTTACAAATACAAAATATATCGTCCATGAGTGACAGAAGGTAAAAGAATTCATTTTTTTTAAAAAGGAGGAAAACACAGCACTAATGAATATGTGCGGGAATAAAAGTGAAAGCAAGTTCATTTTATGGGAACAAAAATGGCCAACAAAGGCTACATATCCTTGGTTTGTTTGGGTTTAGTGCAGGAGTGTAACAAACAAGGATGACTCACTAGCAGTACAATGACAGGTTTGCTTAGTCGGGCAGGTGAACGGGGCACAGCAGTCGGAGCCAACATGACCACAAAGTAATATAATCCACTGGATTCCTGACATCATCATACCGAGACAAACCAACAATTACAAAGAAAATAGACACAGAAACATCAGCTCGAGAATGAAAACATAAGTAATCCAAAAAGAACCTAAAAAACAAAAACAGAAATAAATATTCATCTGATATGCCCAAACTGGAAAGTGATCTGTTGCAGTCTCTGGAGAGAGTGGGAGGAAAGGGAGGTGCTATAACCAAAGGTCTCCACTAGAGGGCAAGCCAGGGGTGGTGCAAGCACTCGGCGGCTGTGGCTCTCTTCTCGGGGATTAGCTCCAGCATGGGAAGCAGGAAGTCGGCGAAGCACTCGGCCTCCTCACGGGGCCACTCGTACTTGTCTACCAGCACCTCCAGCAGACCCCACGGCTTCAGCTTGGTGATGTGTTTCAAATCGCCTGCGCACAACCAGTTAGGGATGAGTCAGAGGGCCATGCAGAGGTGAAAACAATACACCAATGAGCCATGTACAAAGTTAAAGTTATGGGGGAGGGGTTTACAGTAGTCTAGCAGTAATCAATAGGATGGATAGAAACCTGCCATTTTAGCTGAAACTCAGTCTTTCCTTTTTTACCTTTCTTGGTGAAAAAATCCTTGGAATATTTGCCGGTCAATATGAGTTTGCGTGGGACACTCCCCAGCAGCTCAATGATCAGCGCTATATGGTCTACATGGCAGAGCCGCCCCGCAGACGGATGCAAGAGGAGAGGGAAAGACAGACAAGAAACAGACAGACAGATTTGTGAGACAGTGTCCCAGTAGTGGGTCCACCCCGGGGTGTGTGGACAGAGGGCGAGTGGGGTCAGGCCCATAGCACACATGGGCCTGAAGAGCGCAGGTCTGGTTATCAAACATGGGCCATCGGACATCGTGACAAGTGTTGTGCGACCAGCATTCAGATAGATGGTAAGTATTTCCCAGGGCGTCACCACCGAAACAAAACTGGGTGGAAGAGCCTCCATTCAGTCAGAGACAGATGTGAAGAGGATCAGACGACGACTGATTTCGTATCAGAAAGTGATGCGAGATTTCACCCACAAGTGTTATTTTTGTCCAAAAGAAGAACTGAGAGAGCCCTTCTGGGGTATCCTGCTTGTGAAGTGTGGCTGAAAAGGGATATGCCAGGTGGGACGTAATGTTGGGGGGGGGGGGTTGATTAGGTTGTTGAAAAATGGGTGTGTCATGGATATCTCAGTGTAGGAGGGTGAAACACGAGGATTCAGAATTAGTCCATAATTGCATGTTGGCCTCACACTTACAAGAGGAGAAGGACCACAGATCTACTACGCAGAATAACTGGCAGGTAATTGGCCACTGGGTTTTTTTTTGGGGGGGGGGGGCATTGTAATGGACTTGAATAGGACAAAAATGATAATGACAATAACTGCAGAGTGTTTGTATTAACTAATGTTCATCTTTAAAGCCATAGATCTTTGATGTATGTAATGTGTGAACTGATGATCACTTAATATTCTCCAGTATAAAGAGGTTTAAAATCACTAACGTCACTAACATGACAATGGGTCAAGACTCTTTTGAATACAGAAAAGAATCTGAGCCATCCTGCAGTACTGCAGTTGTGAAAACTAGGGATCCTACAGATTTTTGTGGTTCTCCCTGAATCATCACATTGTGAATACTTGTCATTCACAACAACATTTCTTCTTTATTTCCTTTTTTGGGATCAAATGGCTTTGTGTCATTTTTAAAGGCAAGTAAAAACCTGTGCACTGCTGTTCAATCCTGACACTGATTCCCCTGTGGTGAACATAAGTGACTTCCTAAGAGGAATGAAAACACTATCAGGTGTCCAATAGTAGTGAATGTTCCTCGACTGTTCGGTCTTTGGCACAACACTTGAATCAATGTCTGATGGAACTGTTCAGATTTATCTGTTTAGATCTGAATGTGCTGACAATGAACTGTCCCCTCTCTGGCTCTTGTCAACCTCTTCCCGGGGGGGGCCCACAGACAGAGTGGTGGCATACCTCTCTTGGTGAAGTATTCCTGTGAGTATTTCCCATTCAGAGCATAGTGGCGAGGGATTTTACCGAGCAATTCAATCATGAGCGCAAGGTGGTCTGGAAATGAGGCACATCAGAGGGGGGAGAAATACAAGAGTTTGGAGAGGAGATGGGGAGAGATGGCAGATGGGAGAGAGATGACAAACAATTCATGTGGAGCAATGTATCAATGTATTAGGAACAATGGATGATGACAGTCTAGTATGATAAGAAGCACATACATGAAAAGCCTGCATTATTTATGCATATTAAACAATATGACCAACATTTGCACAAACCTAGTCCATACACTGCCTACATGGAGAGAAACGATGGAGATAAATGTATGAAAATGCAGATTAGAGGGCAGAAAGCAACAAAAGAAAAGCCTGGCAGAGTGATTCATAAACATAATGAAAAAGCTAATTAAAGAGATTCATGCAGCAGCAGTGTTAAGCAAAAAATAAAGTTCAAGAGATCTTTTGCCGCAAGTGAAAAATCCAGTTCGTAGCTGCGGGACATGCCAGCACATTTAAGTTATATCTCAGCGCATACCTGACATGCCACGGCAGAATCAAGTCAGCGTGTAAACTGGGAGCCTACATTGACATCTGCCAAGCGTGAGGTGCAGCACAAACAAATGTAAAGAGCGAGTGAAAGATGGAGGAAAGACGAAGGAGGAAATGAGATGGGGCCCCATCTCCAGTATGGTGGAAAAGAAAATGTAAAAAGTGGTTTGGGGTGTTAGAGAGGAAATAATCACAGGAATGTTGGTACTCATCATCACATGACTGCACTCAAAATCACTTTGGAGTATTTCAAATTTAAACCAGCAGTGTAATGGGAGTACCCTTACCTGGACTGTTAACAAAATGCACTTACAACTCAAGTGAAGGAAATGGTCAAATGTTGTCAGTACTTTGAACTTTGATGGGTTAACGATCATTTTTACGTGATTCGTTGTGACAATAAAACAATAATGCTTAATTTCACCCAAAACAATTTACAAGTTAAAACCAGGGAAAAATAATCTCATAGATAATTATGCTAATTCTGAACAAGTAGGTGGAAAGAAGAGGAGAATACGATATGCAGAAATACCTTCGTCCCGAGAATAATCTTCTCCAGAATGTGGTTCAAACAAGTAGTCTCCCGTGGCAAGTTCAAAGGCCTGGGGGGACAGCGGAATAATTAACACATTAACCAACGGCACATAAGAGGATGCGTCGGAAACAACTAAGTAAATCCCTTTCGGCAGTCAGGATCTAACAAGGAGGCCTTGTCAAAAGACTATGGCTTCTTTCTTCAGCTTCCACACTGTGGGATAATTGATGGACGGTCCCTCACCATGCAGGCTGTGCTCCAGATATCAGCTGGGGTGCTGTATCCGGCTCCAATGAGCACCTCCAAGGACCGGTACTGCCGGGTCTGGATATCCTCTGTAAAGTGCTTGTGCTGAGAGGGAGGCAGGAAAGAGGTTTTAGGATTATTTTCTCGTCACGTCTGCTCCAACGCGTAAATACGAGATACAACAACAGTTTACTTGTGAAGTGAGCCGGCCATTTCATTACTTAATCTCGATCAACATGAAGAATAAAATAAAGGCCAAGAGGACAGACAGTACTTCTATTTTGGTAGCTGGATGACACTGGATATTGGAAGCCCTCATGCTTAATCAGGAAATCCCTCAGGTCATTAGCAGACGACTCACCACCCAGCAGGCATTTCCCAAGTCTGCAATCTTGACCTTGATCTTGTCTGCATTGAGTGGCTCAAGGGGGTTAACTAGCAGGGATCCCGCTGTTAGCTTGTCTGCATCTGAGAAGAAAGAGGGGAAGAGAGAGATAAGAAGGGAGGAAATCATCTAATAAAGGAAACTGTAAAGGAGGGGGAAAAAAAACGTTCAGAAGGTCGAGTAGTTAATAAACATCCAATACAGTTGTTTCAGAGCAGACAGCGACCACCAACCCTCTTTACAGCGACTCCGTTTTTGGCTGACTGACCGTTTTTCAGGCTTTCCTCAGTCGTGTATTGACAGTTGGGCCCATCATCTCCCTCCTCCTGACAAATGCTTTGCTCCAGTTCCCCCTCCTCCTCCTCCTCCTCCTCCTCCAGCCTAGCAGGGAGGCGTCTCTGAGGTGCTCCGCCGCTGTGAGCTCCTCTCCCTTCGACCTCACTGCGCAGCTTGTCGGGTTTGACAGAGTCCACGCCATTGGAGATGGGGTGACCTGTGAACTCTTTGCATTGCTCCCTCTGGCTGGCGCGTTTCTCGGTCGGTTCAGAGTTGCCGTTGTGTTGGTCTTGTTCCCTCCAAGGGGGCTGCCTCTGCTCCATCTCCACGTGGCCATTACAGTTCACCTCTGACAGCCCGTCTGGTCCCACCCTCATGAAGTCGGCATTCACGCTGCTCTCTGTCAGGAAAGACACATTTCCATCCCATTTTAAATGACTGCAGAGAAAAATAGCTATTCATTATTTTGGCTCCTTACCTTCCTCATTTCCTATTTCCTGGAGAGACACTTGTCTGAGAGGAGACTGCGGGTCTTCATCCTCCTCCTCATCCTCCTCTCGTGTCTCTCGGGTCTTTTCCATCTCCTCCAGGTCCATGATGCACTTCTCTAACAGTTCCGCCTGCCGCTTCTGCTTCTTTTTTAACTTCTTCTTCTTGTTTTTGGACATTTTAACTGCCTGTTGACAAAAAAACGAGGAAGCAAAAGGTGGTTCGAGTTTGAGTCTTGTGCTGCTAAAATGTAGCTGTTCCTATGTTGTGCTGAAAATATTGAGGGCTGATGAAGTGTACAACTAACATCAGAAGCGTTTTACCTGTTTGGGGGCAGGCGCTGTGCTTACTGAAAAGAGAAATCATATGAGTAAAGATGGGCACAACACAGTGCTTGTGAGTACATGTAGAAAGGAGTGCAATTGTGCAGTAACATGTGTTCGTCTCATACTTGCTGAGCCGGAGGGAGGAGGCGCCCCGGCCCTCTGCCACTCTGTGGCTTCTGCTGCCAGCTTGCGGACATACGGTTCATCCACACTCATCAGAATATTCTCAGGCTTGATGTCTGTGTGAATGATCTCACACTTTGTGTGCAAATAGTCGAGGCCTTGGAGAACCTGGAAAGTTCATCAACAGCAAATTATTACTTTGCAAAACCTCAGAAGCTTTCCTTTTCCTTCCCCACACAGCTGAAATGTGCAAGGTTTGTGCAGATGTGCACCACATGAATGCTGTTCTAGGCAAGAGAAAGAAACAAATGGTAAAAAAGTAAACAATTGCATTACTACAAGAAAATCAAATAAGTGCCACTGCACACCTAATGTCCATGACAATGGAATCTGCTGTAAAATACGTTTCTTGTTTCATAAGAAACAAAAGCAGCTTTCATACATTTCCTAGTTATGTCATATTGTAAGGTTCGTCCAACTTTTAACCATTAATCACAAAATGTTCCATATTACTCCCACTAGTGTCCAACCCAAATCACACAATCTGCAGGGTATGAAGCTCTGATAAACTGGGGACACCTGCACCCAAACCTCCTCATGGTATGTGGGTCACAGTGGGTTTGTCATTACCTGTCTTATGATGCTCTTTACACAAGATGTGGGCAGCCCCTGGTAATTGGATTTTATGATCCACTTTAATAGGTGATGTCCCAGCACCTCAAATACCATGCAGACATCTGAGCGGACACAGTTAAGCAGTAACGACATATGAAGAGTATCATTTGGGAATCCCAAAACGGAATTGTTTCAGTGCAGCTGCAGGAGACAGGAAAGTACAGTCCAGTGAGAGCAGCACTAGGCGCAGCTGCAGCCATCAGCAGGAGTTCAAATTGCCTATTTTGTTGTTATTTTTTCATATAAAACTCTGACAAGGGAAACATGACATCTTCAGTGGTTGGTGCTGTCTAAACGCCTGGTTGCTGATTATCACGCTGGGTTTTTACACAAATGAAGGGAAGATGGCTACTTTAAGATTCATCACTTTTTGAGCCATTTTCCCAATGTGCTAATAAACCATCATATACAACTCGGAATGGGGGAGTGTTAACTCATGAGTATTTTATCCAACACACACTATTCGCGCCAACCAACACGGCAACCTGCACACTCACTGACAGCTGCATGTGGCCAAAAATCAACATGGGCTTTGGTATTGTTCAAAGAATGTCATCTATTGTAAATCCAGCTGTATAGCAATATTTAATGGGAGATTTATGATTATTCAGATGTGACAGGGAAATACATTTATTGACCACAGTGAGACCGCTACATGTCAATAAGGATTTTGACATCTAGCATGCCAAAATCTATACTAAAAAAGTGGCACATCATAATTCAATGTTCTTCGGGGGGTTGTTTATCACAATTGCTACTGTAGAATCAAGGGGTCACACATTGAATGTGGCTCCTGCTGTAAATGTGACTGGAGGTCTGTTTGGAGCAAGAAGATCACGTTCACATCTTCACACAGCAGGTGACATCTGAGATCAAATGTCATTAGCTGGCCTTTTTGGAAAGGATACGAGTCCCATTAACACCAGAGATCTTGAAGTCATCCAGCATCTGGACCACCATCTCCCGTTTGGGATCATCGGGGTCTGAGTTTCTAACCTGGACACAAAGAAAGAGAAATCTCACAATAATGAATTCCTACTTACTGTTGTCAGACTGCACCTATACAAGACTGGCATAAAAAGTACACAAAAGAGTAAGCACATTGCTGTTAACATTAGGCTTGATCTCTGCAGTGATGTCATCAATACAGGTTTATGCACATTTACTTGAATTTGTCTTAAAATTACTCACAGATCTAAGCAGTTTGATCTCATCCACTGCTGTCTCTGTGTAGTGCTCTGCACTCTTTACCACCTTCATTGCAACAAACCTCTTCATCCTGCAAACACAAAAACATTGTTCAATAACAGGAAGCACAGACCAACATGCTTCGAGTGAGCCACTACTGAGTGTGTATCCAACTTCCTCAGAATGAAAACATTGCAGTTATGATTATGTAATAAAGGTTTTCTCATACTGGATGTCCCACGCCAGCCACACAGTGGAGAAGTGTCCCCAGCCAAGTTTCCGGATTACATGGTATTTTCCGTTATAAAGGTCGCCTACTTTTACATGGTGGTAGCCACCTAGGAGAAGGAAAACGGTAACCCGACAGTTCATAAAGTATAGCACAGATAGAAAGTAATGACATCTATGTAAATTGATAATATTCCAGCTTCTCAATCACATAAATAATTTCATAATAAGACACAAGTGTACAAAGGAAGATGAGCTTCACCTTTGCAGTAGTCATTAGGATCTTCCTGCTCCTCATCATCAGAGCCAAGAATCTCCTCAGGTTCCTCGGGTTCCTGTGGCGACGCTTCAAGCTGAGGCTGCTGTCGACTTCTGGGATTGACTGGCTGCCTGATGGACAAACACATGCACATCAACAATCACCAATAGAAATTACTACATTCATGCATTTGTCTTCCCCCTCTTCAGTTACTAAACGGTTAACCCCCATAAGCCTTTATCCAATAAATTTAACCACACCCAAATCCTGTTCATCAAATTACAGGTAACTGTTTGCAAGACAAAGGAATACAGCAGCAGCTGGCATTATTTTCCCAAAACAGCTTCAAGGCCACACCTTTAACACTGTGTTACAAGTTGCTTGTTTGAATCCTATGACTTCAGTTACATTGCAAGTCCTGGTGTGGTCATCTATAAACTGTGTGTCTATCCTTGTATTACCAATTTAACACAAGTGTATCAATATCTCATGGTAATCTGCAGGAACTGTGCTGACAATATTGTGGGGTACTTCAAATTAATCTGCGTCTTCTGTAAAAGCATATTCATGCCTAATTTAACAGCCACATGTACAAACCCGGGGAATATGAGTAATCAATCAAGGAAAAGGATCTTGGGTTTTGAAAAAAAAAAAACTTTAATAGGTTAAACATATTCAAAGGTTAACTGGCCAAAAAATAACAAAAGCAAATAAGTCCACTTGCCCACTAAAGTATAAAAATGTATGGATTATATAAATTCATTTGTATCACTGATGGAATGAGAACAGACGGTGAGAAAATTGTTGCCAACATGGAATGGATTTTTGTTTCGTCTCCCACAGGGAGGAGGGACACAAGAAACTTATTTTATCCCTTTGTCACTTCCAAGCTTTGTAATGCTCCACCATGACCCATTTCAATAAATTGGATGCACGATGATAGACGGTAGGTCCAACAGAAGACCTGCTCAACAGCTGTCATTGTATCATGAAAAATTGCCAGCAATCACAGGTGCTAGTAATTGTATTAATGAGGGTTCTCTTCAGTGCAGGTGCAGAGCCCTAATGAAAGTGACTACTAACACCTGTGTTCTCCCTCATGACATTCTATGGGTGCTCTTGAGCTGCAATGATGTTAGATTATAATAACAGGAACAGACATGTTTTGACAATATCTGTCTTGTGAAAAAGTAAGATTTTTTCTCTCATAACTAAAGTATAAAATAAAACATGCAAGGGGAGCATGAATGTCAACCTACAATTGACACATCTCATTCTACAAAATGAAGATATAATTATTACTTATCACCACTATAACTACCCTAGTGACTTGATAGTGTTGAAATGCAATGAAAGGTGAATTAAACCCCTTTTCTTCTTATGTTAATTTAACATTTGACACTGGAAAATATGCATGGATAACAACTGTTCTACTAGGATGAAAATGTTTTTGAAAAAATTTCCATCTTTGTCATGCACTACCTAATTAGAAGTTCTCTATTTTTTGCTGGAGATTCAATTCAATTGCAACTTTCCCACACCAAAAGATGCACAACAACAACCTGCCCCTCACATCACTTTACACTTAAGGCCACTACAAAACATGGAAGGAAATCAGTGCTGTGGGCTATTCTTAATGCACAGCTGTCAACACATGCCTGAATGACCTAACTCATATTAACAGTGACCTATTATAGGCCAAGTGTGCTGAGAAATTATATTCAATCAAAGAATTTATGACTGAATAAGCACTTAGACATTTAGCAGTGGTGGATGTTCAAATCAGGAGCAGACAAGTAGAGCTGAAGGGCAAAAACTACTTCCTTGTAAGAAGCAGGTAACGGATTTATCTACTGTTGGGAAATACCAAGAATATGGTCCGTTTTGCAGACTGCGACAGAAGGAAACAATTATTCATAAACTCGGTGCAGAGAAAAACAATTACTATCCAAATAGTATGAGGAGATCGTCCAACCTGTCAGGAATCTCTATTGAAGTTTGGAATTTGTATTCTTTGTGTTGTTATGATCATTCCAGTTTACAAACATCATAAAACAATAAAAGCCAGCTGCCGTGCAAGAAGCATATAAGGACACTTTGACATGAACTCTTAAGGATGGGTAATCAAACCAGCAACCCTCCAATTACTAGTTCGGCACGCTACCTCCTCCACCAAATGCATATGTACCCTATGCTATACAAGTAACAGTCGAGCTCTGTTTGCCAACAGTTAGACTGCTAAATTTAGCTTGAAAGCCAAATAGCCTGATGTTGCCTCCTCCAGAGAGGAGATTAAGGCTGCTCATAACCGAGTGCGCCAAGAGAGTGGTAATCACACTCAAATAAATAGCTTCACTGGACTATAAGGTCTCACAAATGCAATGTGGCTCTCTTCATCTGCAAACTACTTATCCATGTCTGACAGTGTAACCTTTTCACCACCATGTGCAACAACAGTATGGGGATGAGGGAGGTATGCGTAAAATGTATCTACCAGTCTTTGGTATTTGCCATTGTGAAGCCAGTAAATAAGACCAAACTAGCCAAACTAGTATTTTAATTGTTGGTAATAGCCCAGAAATTTACAGTCCATGCAGGCATTTAACGTGAGTTTTGGGCTCTGTAGGTGCCTGTCTTTTAGTACAGAAAGTCGAAATAACATCTGTGGGAAATCATGAGAATCATCGCTTGCATTTCTTACGATCAGACAGAGGATCAAAAAAAAAGGTATAACCAACACAAATGTGGAGCCAGACACTGCTCTAGTTAGTAATCCTCTCAAGACGGAAAATAAGGTTGCTGTAATTCTGAGCAGGTATTCAAAATTTCTGGTGCCAACTACTCTGGGTGTTTGCATACTCTGTACACTTAAATTAGACCAACATTAATGTTGATGACTATAGCTCAGAAACTCAAGATATCAATCACTCTTCTTCATGGTTAATGCTTCTATGATGGTGTCATGCAATTTTATTTAGCAGCTGTGCATTTAGCCTGATAGTATCATGTGATGCTTATGCCCGATGTACACTTCTGTCATTAAATCATAACTGTCAGGAGGTGAGTGCCTGGAATGGTGCAGTTTTCGGTGAAACACCCTGCTTCGGTGGGCTGATGTGGGCTTCTTCCTTCTCCCGTTATAAATATAGCACAGACTGTTACATAACACTCTGGAGGATGCCACTGATGGCATGATTAGTAGATTTTTAGGTAAACCAAAACAATCAGCAATGGAAATCAGTTTCTTGGTCGGCACTAACTTCAGAGAAAGAAACCTTTTCCCCCTCAGGGCTGCATGTAAAATATTTGACAGAAAATGGCTGAAAATCAGCTGGCTATGCTTGTAGCAATGGCTGTTGCTCCATTTTTTTAATGCAAAGTTGCACACATCCATGTTCACGTTAGGACATGGCCTTCAGTTTATTTCAGGCACTGCATGCTGCACATTCTAATCAGATAACTTACAACTCATTAAAATAACCGTTCAGATGTATGATGAATGCTTTTGGCCTTATTTGAACCTTGTGCAAAAATGGAAAACTATGTCCGAGCACAGACCCAAAATAAAGTGCGAGCGCACTGCAGCCAGGCTGCGAGGGACCTTCAACATCTGGACCGTGGGAGGACAACTCGGCAACCCAGAGCTGCAGGCACCTCCAACTACCTCACATGTTATGGATCAAAGGCAAAATAGGACGTCGGATTCAACTTTATTGGTCAAAAGTGTGTGCATACATTTGTCTTTTTAATTGACAGCATGCAGAACATACATCTGCCTTAAAATGACCAAGATAAACATTCAGGATGCTGAGGATGAGCATAACAAACATCAACAACTTTGTACGACATTTGCATTGATGGCCAAAACAAGCAATAACCAAACATGATATGAACTTACTTTTTGATGGTTTTCTTCGCCTTCCCCCGCTTTTTCCTCGCCTGGAGTGCCAATACTGTCAAGAGGAGAAATCAGTGACACACGTATTGGGTCGACCCCCCCGACCCCCCCTCCTCCCCCCCTCCTCCAGCTGATAACCTCTGTCAACAAGGGCGACGCTGTCCAGTGTATTCCCCCCCCGTGTTTACAAATACCATCCCAGCAGCATCGCATCTGTCGGTCACCCGGTGCGACACAGTCAGACACCCACCCAGGTGAACCCCCCCCCCCCCCCCCCCCATCCAACGCACCGTGACGTCTGCGGAAAGTACCGTCAGACACTCGGCCGGTCGCGCCGAGCACCGGCCCGGTGACCGCCGGCGCTGTGGCTGCCGTGTGCACCGCGGAAATTGCTCGAAACGTAGCTAGCTAATCCTGACATGTCCCATTGAGGCTAACGCCACGGTGCTAACCTTAGCTCGCTCCGGCTCAACGTTGCGTGACAGACGCGTGCAATTAAACCCGCCAAACGTGCGCAGTTCCGATAAACCTCGCGGGGGGGGCGTCAAAGACAGGGTCGCCACGCACCCGGTGGGCGTTGGTGCTCGCTAGGTGTGCAGCGTGTCGATGTGAAGATTTACCTTTCCTCTCCATGTTGGCTGGAATCGTAGCCTAGCCACAAGCTACAGCGCCAGTGATCGAATGTTCGACGCATGCGCAGTGCGTCGAAGGGGAGCTTCCCCCCTCCTTCTCCCCTCACTGTCTGCACCTGAGCATCGAGCCCCAGCAGAACGTTCCTAGGCTCGACAGCCGGGGATGCTGCAGGCCTTTATGTCCCGATAGCGATGCAATAGCCGGTTGGTTAAATATAGAAATATAAAATTCTATGTTTAAGTGATTCAGCCCTTACTACTCTACCTATGAATGAGCAAAAAAGGCACGAAAAAGCTCCTTATATTAGTTTGCATTGACAAGACAAACAACCACCACTCAACCAATACTGTTTTTCAATCATATATTTATAATACAGTTTTCAGGCAGGGAACTGTTTGGCAATGGTGATGTTATGAAATACTGATACAATGACAGCCGGACTTTTCAGTTCGTTCATACTGTGGTAAGAATAGTACATGTGTGGCAACAATGCAAACCTCCACACAAGCATGAATGCTTGGACAACGGGCGATTCTGAAGTTACATGGGTGTGGCTGAATGTCTTTGTCTCATGTCAATACCGGTAACCTCACGGGTCCGCTGTCACCTGGGATTGATGCCATCTCACAATAAGAGTATAGTGGAGGTTTGATCACAAATCCAGTTCTGTATGAGGTGACTTCACTAAAGGTGACCCAGCATGTTGAAATTCAGAATGCAATAAAATAGACAATAGAAGCAATGGTTCCAAAAAGAAAAACAGACTACAGGAATGTCTTAAAAATAAGTCTTTATTTTGTTAAACAAAGAACTAAAGAAGTTATTCACTGGACTGAAAAACGTTTCAGGGATATTTTGATTGTTGTTTATAAATATCTCTTCCACAACATATAAATACATCTGTAATCCCCCTTTTAGACATTCATGCAGTAGCCTATATCGTTAGCATTATACTTAAAATTCCTGTAAACTGCCAACAAACTCCCGCACAATGTCACTAACTGATGTACATGCTAAAGTGATTTCTTTGTCAAGCGACCACAAAAAGAAACCACGAAGAATTTATTTTAAATATGGCACATATATTTACATATTTTTGAGCAGAGCATGCAGTCATGAATCTTTGTTTTGCTTATTTAGGTGCCTTGTTGAAAACCACTATCCACACACAGCAGAGGCTCAGATTCTTCTGTGTCACCAAAATATACAGTCTTTCATAGCAAAAATAAAAAAACACACCTAACTTTGGAGACACAGAAATTGAATTATAAAAATGAGAAATCTTTGTGAAATTCTGTTGGCGAGCCCTAAATAATCTCACAAAACAGGCACATTCTCAAATTGTCAAAGACATAAAAACATAAAATCTATTGTGAGATATGAAGCCCTTCGAGGTCATCTCTTTATTTCCCCCAAATACAGGAATAATGGTGACTGAATCTAACTGAATTTTGGAGACACATGTACGGCAATTCAGAATGTGTCAGCATGGCAGGGTCCACGGTAGAAGAGCATAAATCGCTATCCTCTCAATTAATACACATAAAAGCTTATTCAGACAAATCGTAATATGCTCAATAGAAAATTTAAAACACAAATGTAGCACAGCTATAGGTCCAGGTGTTTCAGCATCTCAGTGTCACAGTGATGAGTCATCAAAGTCTCAATTTTAAAAAATCTGATGAATATTAAATATTTCAGCTGTTTGCACAAGGTTACCTTTGACAGCAACAGATCATCAACATTAGTGGTTCATAAATAAGAATATAACCCTTTTCGTTCTTGATGTTGGCGATCCCTACACGAGAGCAGACAACGTAGAATGTTTTTCTCGATTAATGAAGACACAAACTGGTTGGCACTCTGAGGAGTTTTACACTAATGTATACTGTATCCTGTTCCAGGTTGTTACAAATTGTCAGATGCTGGTGTCAGTGTGCGTAATTGTCATTCCATGTCATCCTCTTCAAAGAGAGGTGGCTCAAAACTGCACACTTCCTCGTAGGTCAATCCTGCAAGCAGTAAGAGAGTAGAGGCCACAGTCAGAACTGCACTTATTACCTAAAATTTGTTTTTAACACGTTTAAGGCCGTTGTTAATGGACTTTCTGTGAATTGTACAGCATTAATTAGAATTGCTTTAGAGAAAGGACATACGTTTCCACTCTTCAATTTCAAGCTCACGGCTCTCAAAGCTCTGATCGTAAGGCTCGGCCTCTGGCTCGTCATCGGGGTCGTGGTACTGAGAGAAATATGGGTGAGCCAGGGCCTCAGCTGCTGTAATCCTCTTGTCTGTGTCCAGAACCAGCATTTTCTCCAGAAGATCAACAGCTTTAAAAATACAAATAAAAGGATAAACAGAGAGGGGTGTCTTATTGGAGATAAATCTTACAGTCCCGTCATATCGTGTTCTATTTACAGTGAATACAGTGAAGTGTCAGTATTCAAGGAAAGCTGACAATGACTTCCAATTCAGATGAATTGCACCACAGCACAATACTGCATCTGTCCTGGCCTGTTTCACTCCAGTCTCACCTTGTGGATTGGCGCCAATAAACACATCAGAAAAATTCCTCTTGGGCATCTGCGGCAGGGAGCTGATGTAGTTCCTGGCCTGGGAAGATACAGTAAATCATCCAAGTGTCAACTCTCACCAGCAGAAACATGTTCCCCACAGTCAGTACTGCTTGTTTCATAAAGGCACACATTATTCCACGCTACTGATTCTGATCAGTGTTGCTGTATAGTGTTAGTCACTGCTGCTCACTTGTCACATTTCCATTTACAGGAATGACTGTAACCCAAGTCTCAGTCTACACTGTAGACTTGGGATACTGTAGACCAGGGGTGGGCAATTATTTTGTCTGAAGGGCCACATTGGGTTTTAGATGTTGATGAACGGGCCAGCCAGGTGGTGCGGGAAACGAAGCCCCAAATGAGGATTGGAGGTGAACTAAAATTCGTGCTTGATGGACTATTGACAGAGAAAATATTTTAAGAGCTTGTAAATTGGTCCAACCAGAGATGGATGAGGAAGCTCTAAATGTTTGGCTCCACCTTCTTGAGAGCACATGTTAGCATGCTAGGTGAAGGGGGGGTCTGACACTTTTTCTAACCAATCAAGCTGACAACCTTCTTAATTTGGCTTTTGGAGAAATCTTTGTGAAGGCTTTGCGGGCCGGATTAAATACTTGATCGGGCCACATGTGGCCCCCGGGCCTTTGTTTGCCCACCTCTGCTGTAGACTCTACAGTATATGCAGATTGCAGCTAATATTTTACCCTGGAGTATAATTAGGGCCTCTATTTCTTTATTTCAACACATATTTCTCTATATTTTATTTCATTTTATTCCATTCCATATCTTATTTGCAAGATGAGGAGATTCAAAGCAAGCTATCAGGAATCACTTTTACATAAACAAATCACTGAGTATAATGGAGAGGGACTGAGAAGGCAAGCTTTGATTTGGACTGAATATGGTTGGTCTCCATGTGGAGGTGGCAGCAAAGTAGAAAATTGATCACATAGATTGAAAAGTTACTTGTGAATTGCAAGTGAAAAGATGCAGAAGACAAAGACGAGTTTGAAGAAACATCCGACATAAACAGAGAAAGAAGCACCACGGAAAGCATCTTTCACACAAAATGTAGCGAGCACTGGATCAACAACAGTAAGCCTCAAATAAAACCCCGGTGGATCTCTGTATCAGCTAGCTCAGACTCTCCCATCATTTTTAAAATTCACATGAATCAGGTTTTCAAAGCACCACACTATTATTTTGAGCAGATATAGCATCTTAATGCTCTGCTAGTTGTATAACCCCTGAGAGGACTGTTGTGATTGCAGTGGCACAAACCACATTGTGTGCTTGATCTCATGCAAAAGTGGTTTAACTAATGACTGTATCCATAACTGTTAAATACTCTTTGAATGGATGTGGATGAAACACAGTCATACCAGTTTGTTTGATCAAACAGTCATCTAAGAGGAGTTTTGCTTCAAAGGAGAAGGGAGACTGCGAGTCTGACCCGCCCTCCCCTCTTTAGAAAGCACCTGCGGATCCTGCTCACCTCATGGCTGGGCATCAGGCTTATTAGAGATGCCGGGGGCGTTCCTGTCAGACGCATTATTTGCTGAAGCTGGTTTATATCTATGAGACTTGTGTCAAGGGGAGTACAGCAGCTGAGCAGAGTTGGTTAGGAAGAAGCTGCTTCTCAATCTAACACTGCAGTTCAAGCGCTCGTCGTACTTCCGACTTTACAGTGAAAAGCAAACACGCGCTGAAGCCAAATGTGACAAAGAGAGTGAAGACGAGATTTAGAGGAAAGACACATCACAACACTTTGCATTACAGTCAGAAACACTTGTGTCAGAATAACCCCACCGCAAACACCATCATTCACTCAGCATTTCTTGCAGAAAAATTAAGAGGAAAACTCTTTGCTGGTTAAGGATCACACGCACACCAAGTTGTTGCACAGCAGACTGTCAGACTGGGAGCAGAAGGTTGGTTAGAGGCAAGCCGTGCACAACATTGGGAACTCACAGACTCTGAAGATATTTTCATCAAGAGCTCGGGCCCCGGTGTTCCGACGACCATCATGATTAGCTTCAACTGATCAATATCTACCAGCACACGTTAAAGGAAGACCAGAAGCTGGACAAGGATCAGTGCGTCTTCATTCCTCCTTGTGAAACTTGTATCACTAAAGGCTCCTCTGTGATATTCCATTTCACAATGTTTATGAGTGTCTAAAGGGCAGGCAGGTACATCTGCACAGTGAGGGGCAGGAAGAAAGGAGAGGGAGCCTGTGAAAGTAGAGAGAATTTATAGAGAAGCAGCAGTGAGCACCTAGTTGGAAGCTTGCCAGTTAATCCAACATCACTGGCAGGAGGAGAGAAAGATAAACAATTCAAAGCATACACACTGCGGATTGATATAAATCCACACAAAGGCAGGCTGCGGTGAAGGCTGAAAATGGACCCAAGCCAACTGTGCAGGGAGAGTTGAAGCACAGTGGTGAAACCTTACAGCGAGGAGTGTGTCAAGCGGAAGGGAAGTGTGGAAAGAAGCGCTGTCAGTAGAACAAGGCCTCAGGTTCGAAGAGAAAAACAGGAAAGAAGGTTTTTATGAAAGCGAAAGAGAGCCCTTGCAAATCAGCTTCTGCTGCTGTGCGGGTGAAAGAAGTGGGCATTATGAATCTATAATTGCATGACAGTTACCAAAGAATCTGAAGCCTTTGTGAATGTGATTGTTCAATTTGTTGTGAAAATGTTTTGTCAGAATCCCACCAGCAAAGGCAGCACTGTGTATACTGTGCACTCAAGTGAAAAAGGATACGATCGGTACCAGGAAACAAAGTCCTTCCAGTGAGAAGTTCTGCCATTATACATCCAACGGACCAAATATCCACTGAAATCAAAAATGAAGAGCAGAAAGTGAAAATGTACTTGTCAAAGCATGTGCGTACTAGAAAGTTTAGAGGCAGAAGGTCACATAAGGTGACTAAGGGGGAGTCCTTTAATCTCATCTACCCGTCATGTTGTAATGCATCCAGTTCAACATGATCTCTGGCGCACGATACCAGCGGGTAGCCACATATCCGGTCATCTCATCATCTGTGTGCCGTGCCAAACCAAAGTCCAAAATCTGAAAGCAAAGTAGGGTTTTGGTATGTTTTCATAAATTGAAAGTTTTATCTTTGGTATTGAATAATGTTTTGCACAAGATCAAAGGTTCACCCACCTTCAGCTCACAGTCTTCATTGACTGCCAGGTTGCTTGGCTTCAAATCCTGAAGGGAGGGGGGGAGGGGGGAGGGGGTAGTATGACTTCTACAAAACTGATTTTTGGAAATACGCCTGGGGCAACCATATGTCACAATCTCT
>CAESWR010000061.1:1714166-1724960 GCA_903171835.1 Mullus surmuletus | reverse complement strand
ACATTGCAATGGCTGCTGCCACACATAGGTGGTTCTCTGTGCCATCGAGACACACACACACACACACACACACACACACACACACACACACACAGCAAGCATATATGTTAGACAGTGGCACATGCATTTCAGTCCAAGAAACAGTCACATAGAATTCTCTTGATATTTCCGTGGCTGTGCAACAACACCTGTATTCCTTGAACACAGGCACTGACAATCTCTCTGTAGTGGTTTTTGGTGCAGAGTGGACACGCATGCTGGCTCTGCCATAGAAAGTGAAAAGTGCAACCATCACACGTCCCCTCTGTGCAGTTACTGTGGAGGACAGGATAGATTACATCTTCACACAGCTCATCATGTTGTATGCCTGCTGTAAGATGGCCTGTATGTGAAATTAAATAGTCTGGGTATCAAATGTTAGAATCCAAAAGTTGAACCTGTTTAAAAGATACCTTGGTGGTGTGATGTGGTCTTTAGCGGTCACTGCTGGGTCGCATCTCATTCTGATAGATACCGACCTTCCTTGTTTACAAGCCTGGGTTGCCTCACTAGATCTGCAAACATCACAAAAACGAAGTGCATGAATGTATTCTCCGCAAAAAATGATAAGTTATCATTTTTTATGCTTCAACAAATGAATTGATGTAAACACATTAAAATATTGAGTCAAAACAAAACGTAAAAGATATGACTTACTTGTAAAAAAATATAATATCTGGCAGGCCAGATGCTGGGGGGAACAACCACTTTGGTGAAGAGATGTGATTAAGGGTGGTGTCAGTGGTTACACCTTCAGAATGAAAAAACAAGAGGCATAATAATTACAGTATTTCCTTCATAGACTGATTCATTCAAACGAATAGGCCTAAACTACACAGTGACAAGAGTTTATGTCACTTGAGGCGCTGTGCCACCACTGGATACCCACAGGACATTTAAAAGTTTTCTGCCAGTGACATGTTTCAGCATCGAAAGCATAAAAGTCGGCTGCTGCATCTCCATACCAACTAGTGAGTCACCGATGAGGACAGGCTGTGACGACACCATGCTCTGACTCCTGATGTCAGAGGGAACCACAGTGGACTGGCAGACATAACCTTTGACCTCTCGCCGGCTCTCCGTCACGTTGTCAACACAGGTTGCCGGCACTCGGCCCTGCAGAAACACGGTCGGTTGAGATGCACGCCAAGCCAAATTACCAACAAATGCCATTTGACTCACAGCTTCTCACCTCTTTCCCGCACAGGCCCACGTTGAAGCGATGGAAATATTGCAGGCCTTTGCTGGTAAAGCGCGGGCTGCTGCGAAAGCCAGTGACATTAGCCAGAGGAGATAAGTCATAGTGCAGGAGGGCTCCTTCTCTTGAGTGCATGTCCAGTGTGCAGTCACTGAGACAAGCTGTGCGGGCCTGCGGGACATTGGGACGCCGGTCATATTTAACAATTGAAGGTGGTCACTTTGATAGCAGCTAATAAACATCAAGAACAATCAGTGTTCAGACAGTATCAATAAAATGTGAACATGAACTCTACTTTTTTTGGACCGAGCCACAGCATTTGGTGTGTATGCTAACATAGATAGAATTTCATATAGAACTTGAAAACACAATTTTAGAAAAGGTCAAATGTAGGACTTGCCAAAAGCATATCATCAAATCGGATTTGATTTATTCCAGTCATTCACACTCATGCATATATTGTGGCACATTGGATTTAAATTGTTTTCTTTGTTTCTCCCTGTTTAAATGTCAAGTGATGAGAACACTATGACAACAGTTTTAAAATGCCCCCCGAATATGATTAAGGAGTCTATGCAGAATATGAATTATTGCTCAAGGCCTTTAAAGCAGGGTTTCTCAAAATGTGTCTGTCAGGAGACTTTGAAGATCTACCAGGGGGGTGGGAGGGGGGGTCCTCATAGTCAATTTTAAATTTCATTCAGTTGCTTTTAACCTCTGTCCTAATCAGGGCTGTGTACGTTTGTTCGTTTGAGGGCAAATACCTTGTTTCTCTTTGTGTTCGGGCCGCACTGAACACAGGCGGCCTCTCCCACAGGCTGCTCAGCTCTGATGAAGGAGTTGGGTGGGCATCTCTTACACAGCCCCGTCCCATTGACCATGTAGTGTCCCGGTGGGCAGGGAACACAGGCAGAGTCAGTCGCGACAGAGCTAAGGGCACAGTGGCGACACTGTGAGGCCACACCTCCGATTACGTTGGTGATGTGGATGGAATAAATTTTTGCAACGTCAGCGCTGAACTTCTTCTCCTGAGGGAAGAGGAACATCGGTTATCATCCATCCCCACTGTGAATACCGCGATACAGTGATTTTCTGTGTTCAAAAATAAGTTAAGTCTATGTTTAATTTCTGCTCAGTTTTCATGATTAAAAATTCCAAAAATATTCAATTCCCCAGAGGGCAGTTTGTGCTTGGGAAAGTTTTTTTTAATTTTTCCATTTATCAGTCATCTGCTCACAGATTAGAAACAGCCTCAGACTGCCCTCTAGAGTTCAAAGTGGTGAAAGGGCATCTTTCCTAAACCAGATTAAACGATATGCAACAACTAACAGCAAGAATATTACAGAGTAAGGACAATATCGGGGTGGCTTACTGTGCTGAATTCCTCTGTTCGCCGAAATGTCCAGGTGAAGCTGACCGTGCTGTTGCTTTGTATCAGATAAGTGTAAGACTGTTTCCTGGCACTTCCTTCCCAGTTTTCCACCACATCGTTGCTCCACTGATTATAACCCTGCAGATACAGGCAATCATCATCTTTCATACTCAGTCATCCCAAACGCAAAGCTGCCTCTATTCCCAAATGTATTCATGTGTTTCCATCCAAATGCTGCAAATTCATGGCTGAGAGATGGATGAATATGTGTTCAAGACACTGACAACTGAAAACATTAAGGTTTAAGACTTGCATGCTGATGTGTCTAACAGATGGAATATATTTGCATACTCATAAACAGAGAGCCCTTTCTGCTGAATTCAGAGAGAAAGATTACTATATGTAAATGTAAGGCTATTAAAGCGATGTTAGCAAAGCTTTAACTTCTTGATGTGTGCATCCTCAGACCCAAGGTTGTCAAGAGAAATCATTTGGCTCCTTACCGCCAGGAAATAAAATCTGCAGCCAGCTGAACAAATGGTCTCAAAAACAAAGGTGATGCGAGAAAGTTCAGTGTGTTCGTTGTCCTTTGCCATTGATTGAGGCAACCTGTAAAGAGAAATGAAATCCCTGCTCTGATACACATAAACCACAACCAATCTGGGAGAACTTTGGTATACAAACTCATTTTGAATTTCTTAAAGAGAACTATGACCTCACCTGTATCCAGGAACAGTGAGCGTGAGGATGAGATAATCAGAGTCTTGCTCCCCGGCTGTGGTGTAGACATACTCTCCAGCCACCTCCCATGCTGTCATCAAGTATAAAGAAGAGTCCAGTGTATTCATTTTGTCAAATAACTGGTTTGTAACACCACTACAAAATTAATAGCAATACTGTTTTTATAATTACTCCTACAACATGCCCAAACTGGTCTGAAGAGATTTTGAATCGTCTTTTTTTTTCATTATGCTGAGTTTGAAATCATTACAAGACAATGATATGTCTATTTTTGCACTATTACAAATGTCTGCCCTGCTCTTACTCTCACCTGTGCTTTGCTTGGAGTCACCGAACTCCCGACGGAAAAGAGAGCTCTTCATGTTTATGGGCATTGTGTTCCACCATTTGTACTCGAAGCCCGTCACAGGTTCTGTGCCAACGGGGCACTGCTCACAGGCTGCACGTGGATAATGAATATGTACATATTAGTCGTCTGCAGTCACACAAGTGTTTTATTATCCGCACCGAGGATACAAATGTATATGTGTATAAAACATTATACAGTTTAAGATTTAAGATTGTATCACTATCAATCTGACAAGGTCCAACTGTAAAGGTAAAAGTAGCTTTTTGTCACTGTCTTCACTGCCTAAAATTCACTGCCGGACATGTTGCACAAAGCTGAAAATACATTTTAATACAGTATGTATGAGGGGTGTATGCATTCTGCACCTGTCCCATTGGAGTAGAAACCATCAGCACAGGCTTCACAGGTGGAGGAGTTGGTGACAAAGAAGCCTGGGTTGCATGGTGGGCAGGTTTGCCTCTCTCCTGATGCCGGCAGCTTCACAGCACCTTCAACTGTCTCACTACAGATCTTTGGCTCAATCCACTTGAACATGACTTGAGTCTGAGCACAGCAGACATGAACCCATCAGATATGAACAAGCAGCCAAACTGACTTAGTGGGAAACCTAATAGCCACAGCAGTTGCCGTTAACGGAATGATGCTTTACCCAACTTCTTCTGCCAAACTTGCAAGAGCACATTACCTTTCCATCTGCATCACAGGGGGTGTGTGTGTAGAAGAGGTCGTTCTCTGTGCATGCAGGTCTCTGTTTGCAGCTCCCTGAGCCAGCCTCTGGAAGAAAGCAACAGGACCGATTACATTAAGGTTCAAATTCAATTGAACCTGTGAACAGCAAAGGCTCTTTTACTTTACTTGCCTGTGTGTGTGTGGTGGCATGCAGTCACATGATTGTAAATTTAGACTGTAGTTATGCAGAACTGTGCTAGTGAAGCGATAAGACTTTGTGGACAGGGCACTGGTAATGCAAACATGATTACCTGCGTATTTGTCTTGCTCACACTGATGGCAAACAGTGGCGCCCTTGTTGGAGTAGGTATCAGCGGGGCAGGGGGTGCAGCGGGAAGATCCTGGCTTTGCACTGTGGGTGCCGGGCTTACAATGGAAACACTCGGATGTGTAGGCCACCCCTGGATTAACAAATATATGCTCATTTGTAATAATTGGCAAACACAAGGGGGCACTCATGTCTGCTAAAAGACCCAAGGCATGAATCTACCTGAAATGGCGATGTTTTTTAACAACACTGGTTTGATGGGGCTGCCCTGCAGGGCGTACGAGGTCGTTCTCCAGTACAGCACATTGTTGCCGTAGCTCAAATCGATCTGCCCATTGCAAAGAACGAGAAAATTGACGAAAAGTGACAGTGAATAATGGAGGGAAACATGAAAGATGACAATAAGACGGGGGCAAAGTGCCAAAGCTACAGGCAAACACACCGTGTAATGGCTCCAGTTGCTCTCAGAGATCTTCATCCACCCACTGTCAGAGTCAGTAGACTGACACTTGTCATTCTGTACCTGGGAGACACAGTAGCAAGCCAGATGCTAGACATATCTCCCCCGAAACACTACATTTTTACACTTAACAATCGCCAATGAAAGGCCACATTAGTTTTGGGGTTAAGCCACCAACTCTAGCTGCTGTCATCAAATGGAAACATATATACTTACAAAAAACTCAAAGAAGACACTATTGTCTGGATAGAAATAGTCAAAGGACACAGTTCCGGGTTTCTTCAGGCTCACAGCGTAAGACAGTGTTGCAGTACACTCGTCTGTGTTTGACGCTATGTAATCACCCTTTGTTGTCCATGTGGAGCTGGAAAAAATATGGAAACCAGTTAGATGAAGCTTCTCACGCCAAGAAACAGTGCAGTCCAAAATGCGTTCAGCCTGAGGCACACTCACTTGAAGCAGTCTATTTGGGCGTCCCCACCGTTGGTGTTCATCCCCTGGGTGGCAAAACCCGCTGGCAGGGTGTCCCACTCATCAAAGGCCACACCAGTTCCCAGAGAGTAGGTTCCTGCAGCACACTTCTGGCACGTCTGAGTCTGCATGTCAAGGAACTCGCCTTCACTGCAAGAAAAAGCTACAAGCAGGAAAAGATGAGCGAGGTGAGGACAACATGAACAAAAGTATAATGGACTGCTGTAACAAAGCTGCTAAAGATGTTAAAACAGGACTCTTACTGCACTGAGTCCCTTTCACTGGATCTGGAAGGCCTGTGCAGGTTTGAGCCTTGTTGGGAACTGCTACCCTCCATCTGGATCCCAAAACATCACACTCTGTGTACTCAAAGTGGTAATCTGACTGTAGGGAAAAAACACAGGTGGGGTTTTGTCACATGAGGATAAAAACAGAGTTTTCATACACGCAAGATAAGGTGCATATACAGGAGACATGTTGGCTGGAAATGAGGGCAATATTAAAGGAGGTCAAGGCCACTGTTTTATATCCCTGGAATTTTCCCCAGAAAACCTGGCCAGCCTCTTTTCTAAATAAAAGCTGAGGCTAATATTTGTTCAGGAGGCTGTTTCAAACATTGTTTTAATCTCACCCTTCAAGGATGTTCGGCTACTCGTGGGTTTATTTATCTAGCCAAGGGGAGAAATGCTGATTGGCCCAACCCTTCTTCAAACATCTAGTTTAACACACGGCTTTATCACCACAGAAGCAGCAGTTTGGTCTTAGAGAGACACTGATGGTAGGTAACTGGCAAACCCTGCCCCACCCTTAAAGATGTTGTTTGGGTTGTTATCATTTTGATCTTGTTCCTCCTAAAACAAGCCACAAGGCCTAAGCAGCCACATAACCCGTAATCTTTAATAGGTCATTGGTCAACAGCAGGCTCTAATATTCCAAAGAAGGCTTCTCAGCAGGCCAATCCAAACCCACACACAGCCTTGTGGGATTAATAGTTAACAGAAAAAAACACCAGCAGCTGCCACGATTGCTCCTCTGAGCCTGTGTTTTCCATTAGGATATCAGGTGAATGGGCCTGAGTGGAAGGCTCGGTGTTAAAATGCATCAAACTAGAGATGTGCCAGCGCCTAATCGCTCCTTTAAACAAACATGAGGAAACTAAGGCAACAGGACATCATGACCGTGGTGTTTCACGGTGAGCGACTGGCAGAAAAACACGTTCACCTGGAGAAAGCAGCTGCTACCAAGACCAACCTTTATATACTTGATCTAATAAATGCCAGGATTTATGTCATTTTTTTCTCCTGGCATGTCTTAACCACACACAAACTGTAGTCCTGGTGGAAGCGCGTTGAGAAAAAGGAAATAATCTCGTTTTTTGAAGATCACAGTTCATAAAGTCAATGGCTTATATAACAAAGGGCAAACTTGGGATGGAAGCAAGTGTTGGTTTTCCACATGCAACACAGTGAGTGAGGTGAGAGGCTCTCACAGTCTGGCTGAAACACATGATGTTGCCCCATGCAGATTAAACATCCAATACATATTTTTTCTGCGAACATCTACGTAATTTAACTACAAGATTACAACCCATTTCAAAGAATTATAAGACATATGTACAACGGCCCAAACTAACTGAACTAACTTTCAGAGATGATAATTTTTGACCGCATGGTGAATGTTTCTCAGAAAATGGACTGCTGGAGCTCCAACTCTGTTTCTAGCTGCTCCTTTCTTAGGATTTCACGAACGGCTTTGATGTTATTTAACAGCATTAAATGGAACACTTCCTCCCTACTACTCCCACATTGAAAAGCCCGTTCTGGTGTCCTCACCTCTTTACACAGGGGCAGGTCTGCAGACGTGAGCGCAAAAAGCAGCCATCCCAGCAGGACCCTGAGCTGCATGGTGACCTCCTGCAGGGCTGAGGCGATGGGGTGAGATGGCGGGCTGTGAATGAGGAGAGGGAGGTGGAGAGGCGGTTGACCTGGGCCCCCAGGTGCAGGAGGCGTGCCTTCTCGCTGAGCAAACACAGGATCAGGATCACACCTCCACCACAACACGCACAGAGATACTCTGCAAATATGATTTTTAATTCTGTTGGAGACGGACATCTCTCTCTTACAGACCAACCTCATTGAATCCAAAGTAACATTTACCACCACACGAAAGGAAATGTGAACAGCAGCTTTGTTATCACCAAACCTGAGGAATTAATGACATTTGAAGGGACCCGCATACACAATAGGCCCATTTCAATTGAGTATAGGAATTAATTACACCTGCTCGAGGCTCTTTTTCTACATCACAGACCCTTAAGTGAACTCATAACACTATATATCTCATTTTTATGTAGTGAAACATACATTCGCTGTTATTTCTCAAATACCGCCCAATTTTTGGGGGCGTTTTTTTTAACGAATGACAGAAGAAATTTCGTTCCGCTCAATTGGTCTTTTTTTGTGAAAAGTTCACCGGAAGTCATTAGTTGCTTAGGAACCAAGTCTCAAACACACTCGCGGATATTCTGGAGGGTTCGCTGTGTAGAAAATGTCGAAGCGGGACCCTTTCCCCTGTCCGAAGTTCGAGAACGATGCGACTCTCAGTGGGTTCAGACCACAACAGGTGAGTGGGTTTCCCAAAATAACGCGGTGTGACGTCATCGATGTAGTTTTTTTGTTTTTTTTACCATAAAAGAAGCTACTTCCTGCTCAGAATTTGTAAGGTGAGTGAGAAGGTGAGTGGGTTCCCCAAATAACGAGGTGTGACGTCATCGATGTAGTTTTTTGGGGGGTTTTTTTACCATAAAAGAAGCTACTTCCTGCTCAGAATTTGTACATCAGTGATAGTGAGTATATTAAAATATGAAAATGTGTATGCACAAATTAGATTAAGAGTAAATAATACTTGCGATGTAATTATTCAAGTTTTTAACCACATCAAGATCTTAATTTCACTGCTTACACTGATATACCAGGAAGATGTCATTGTTAGAGCTTATTTGATTTGTGTGAAATTCTTTGAAGCACAGTTGCTCTGTGTTGAAAGAACTCCCAATGACTTGATTTATTCAGTTTGACTTTGTAATTCCAATCACATTCGGTGGTTATAAGCCTGCAGGTCTAAAATGTAGTTAAAAATAAACCTCAAGCAAAAAAAAAAAAGAACATTTCAACCACAACACGTCTCACTGGTGCAAAACTGAATGAATCTAATGTGCTGCAGATTCAGAAACCTAGGACCATTTGATGAAAGAACTCCACAAGTCCTTATGTGAAGACAGACCAGGTCCTGACATGAACTTCTGCAATAAAATCTTGTGCAATTTACTTTATGTTGTTATACGTTTCATGTTATTGAAATAACTTTATACATTCAGAGTTTTTGTTTTTGTTTTACCTCTCCCGTCTCCCGTCTGTGCAGGGAAAAACATATGATAAACCAACTCACCTTGCCCAAATGGAGGAACCATGGAGTCGCTTGCATGACAGAGCGACAGTGGCCAGCATCCGACGGAGCGTTCTGCATTTTGAGCCTGAGGTGGGCTTCAAACTGGGAGCCTCACGTGGTACCAGAACAACATTTCAAGGTAAATACATTGTCTCCAGAACTGCTCATGCTGTACGTGTCTTCTTTCTTCCCAAGGCTCCACAAGACAGTCTTGACTTGCAACTAAAATCCGTCTATGATCAACACAAGGACTTCCTTTCGGGCAAGAACCAGGTATTTTATCAGAAGGAGACCGTCCCAGAAGATAACAGGTTGGCATTTATCACGTGAACGTCGATCGCTGGCAGTAAGATATCAGTGGGAACAGCTCTCAAAATGGGATTTTTTAATGAATTGCCTGCCATGTTACTATATAGGACACAGCAACCTATAAATAAGATGGAAATTGTGCGTGAAAGTGACGACATAAGGGTTTGGGTTGACCCACAACGACGCACCATTTATAACATCAAGTGAAAGCAGGTGAGCTAATGTCTAACATGAATAAATGACGTGCACAAACCTGAACAAGAATGCTCCAAATATAAATGCCAACATCCTATTTTCATTCACAGGTTGTTACAAAGAACAATGGAGGGACCATAATTGAAGTTTTAACTCAACAGGAATTTCTTGGTACAAATACTAAATGCCTGTGTGAATAAAGTATTTCTTTATGTGCACTCTTGTCCTGCTGGTGTTTTTCCAAAAATCACATGCAAAATTAAAAAACAAAATTAAAAAAAATCTTGCCATTGGATGTTTATTGGACACCAATACATGTTCAATGTACATCATTTATGATAGAATTTATCCTACACATTTACAGCCAACCTCCTATGCTTTATCATAGGATTGCAATACTTCAACAATATACAAGGCGGAAAACATGAAAATAGATACAAGAAAATGGATTTCTCATCTCTACATGCTCAATACAAGTCTCATAGTTGTAAATGGAGCATCTAAAAACAAGGTTTTTTGGTCATGCCAAAGACTTCTCAATATACAAGCTCTCTCTGAACTAAACATAAACTGTTAAATTAACTGATATATAAAATGTTATGAAGTAATCAAGTCAACTATTTTATCTTTTTCATATTAAGAGTTACACTGGGTAATGTAGCCTGATAGTTTCCCCTTTGGTCAATTGTCAGTCAATGAAAATGAGTTCCACTGTATAGAATAGATTTTTATTGTCACTATAAACCAATACAGCAGTGATATGTTGAAAATAAAATATTGCACAAAGACAAGGTGATTGCAACATGTGGCACAAACATTCTGAACACAATAAGACGACGATACCCTGTGAAGATTAGAGACAATGAGAGTGCAGTGCTCAGGAAGTAGGGCCTAAACAAAAGATGGCGTCTGAAAGCGCCATTTTGGGCTTTGTTTTCATGGGAACTGATCTCAACTTCCAATCCCATCTTTTTCCAGAGAAAGGTGAGAATAATTCATCAATTTAGATCAGTGCGAGTCCGTCCAGCAGGGGGCGACCATGAGCTCAAACGTAGGCAGACAGACTCCTTTTGTAACAAGTCTAAAAACGGACTAAAACGTGGTCCAATGTCCTAAACCTGACAAAAAGGCGGGAAACAAAGCCTTGGAAACGTAGAGGTGTGTTTGTAGTGATATCGTGTCTGCACAACCACTACTTCCTCCACAAACACGTTAG
>CAESWR010000061.1:1689997-1703324 GCA_903171835.1 Mullus surmuletus | reverse complement strand
GAAGCAAACCATGGATCTGTAATGTCTTTAAACTACTACACATATGCAAACTGCTATTTTGAGATGTAGCCTGGGAGGGTTATTGATTAAACTGTTTTTTGATACAAAATATTCAAAGTCATGGGTGCTTTTAATTTTGGTACTTGCAGTTTTAAAGTGTGAGCACCTTTGGGAGTCTGACTGAACAATTATGCTCAGTGAGCTGTCAATATTTGGAATACTTTCACAATGGGTAATACTCGACATTTTGAATGAGAACTATTGACGATGCAATTGCGGTCATGAATTCTTGTGATGCACAACCGATGTTGCTGTTGAATCACTCGCTCTGCACCGTGAGTGTGAGCAGGTTGCTTTCACACACAAACGTCACAGTGGGACACGAGTGTTTGAGGCAACAGGCTGGCGAGGAGCTGGTGTTTGCGCCCCCGGGCAGCAGAATAAACACACTCTCCGTCAGTCCACATGTTGACAGACTGGCAGTGTTACACTAGTGATGAAGACAACACCTCTGTGTTGTGTGCCACTGGAGTCACCAAAGGTCTTTTGTGAATGATGAGGGGGCTGAAAGAGTCAAACTGCATCCTGTCAGTGACCCCAGCTGGGATGACCATCAGTGTCCATTCAAAGCCGAGGAATGATGACTCTGAGAGACGACTAGGTGTCACGGTGCACGGCCGGCCCTCCAGCCTGTGGAGAACAATGGAGCATCTCTCTTCTGGCCCTTGGTGTTTACGCTGCGCTCGGGCTGACAGGCTGCTGTGTCTGGTCAACATATGGCTCGCAGTGACTGAGAGCAGGCTTGTCTGCTGCTTGTTGCCCTTTACATTGTCTCTGCCGGAAAACTAAACCACCACTGCCCCCCCCTCCCAACCCTGCACCATTAAACACTGGTCTAAGTGAGCGCTGATTGAAGGCGGTGTTAGTGTTTGAGGTGGCTCTGTAATAACTGTGGACATGTCATGTTATCACAGCCTGACCACCGCTTTTTGCTGCAGAGTTCAAGCAGCCCTTCTAAAGGATAAAAATCCAGTGACGTTCTTTGTAACACAACACTTCTTTTTCCCTTTTCCCCCCTCTCCTGCCGCTCCCCCACATTGATGCCTCCTTTTTTTCCAGCGGCCCACATTGTGTACAGAACGGCCCTATTCTGCTGAATGGAGTTTGGCTTTTCATCAGACTCTGAAATAAGGCATGCTGTAAAGTCATTTGGTTTCTTCCATAGTATCAGCATTCAGTGGAGAATCTTAATTATGGGGTTCAAGCAGGCCTCGGTCTGGTTTCAGGCATCCCTCGCTGTTTCCTTGGTGAGGCTGGTCCCCGTTGGTAATTCCAGGGCCGACCACAGTGGTAATGAGCACGGCGGTGGCGGCATTCCAGGAGATCACAACTCCAAGGGCTCATGGGAAAGGGTGGTGGGGGAAGTCTGGGAGACAGTGAATCCACATCCGTAATCTCTCGCCATAAACACCCACTTCCGTAGATGTTGCATTTGTCACGGTCCGGCGGGCAGCGAGGATGGGCGGGATGGCCGTCTCCCGTCCCCGACGCACTCTCAGATCGTCCTCATTAGCAGTGATCACACACACACGTATACACACACACACACACTACAATTAGAATGTTATAACTGCATCAATCACTGTCCCTCCTCCTTCGACACTCAATCAAGAAGAGTTTGTTGGCTCCCCACATAATTCAACACTCCCACTTCTCTGCATTTTTTCAGAAAGCTATGACAAATGGCATCCCACTTTTGGCAACATGCTGCAACTGGAGCGAGCGGCTGCAGACCCACCCACTCCCTCAGCCGAGAGCCTCTGACCACAGATGTTGTGAAAGTCTTCACAGAGTTATGGGGTGTACGTGGGTAAATCCCACATTACTCTGCCTCTCTCTGATTGCCAGGCTGGATTCCTAGTGACGTTCTAAAGATTTAGATACAGCCATCCAGAAAAACTCAGTGCTGTTCCGCTCCTCCCCGCCTTTAACTGCAGCTTTGTCTCAATATTTGGCCGCGTCGAGGCCGCTCAGTCAGAAGAAGAGCTGTCAGCAGATATTGCGCCCACAGCAGAATATTGAGGCCGGTGGGTCGGTGGATACAGGGGCTTTTGTTAGAGTGTTGTTTTACTGAGTCGAGCAGCCTGTGCCGCTTTGTTCTACCGGCTGCTCTTCGCTGCATCAGTTCACATGAGTTGCCGCGGTGAATGGGTCGGGCTGATGGGATACAAACAATATCCTGTCTGAGGGGTTTCTCATCCACACGGGCCGCGTCTTCCTGCCGCACACAGGAAAAGGCCCGATACCGATCTCCAAACACAGAGGATGAGAGGCAGGAGCTGAGGATTACACCCAGCAGCCAGCCAGAGCCATGCAGGCGCTGGTTCCGTGCCCATTTTCTGTTCATCTCCCCGACTGTTTATTTCTCCTGCGTTGTTTACGTGATACTCGCACAGATGTGGCTGCTGGAGTCACCCAGTTCACGAACTCCGACACTTATGAATGTAAAGTATTGAAATGTAGCATGGCTAACCACTTTCTTTAATCGCGTTAGTGCCCATGACGTTCTCCCTTGTGATCTGCCGGCCTTTTTTTAGGAGATGTCTAGCGTGGTGGCAGACATGTGAGATGCAGAATAAATCAAGTGGTCTAAAAAAAAAGGGGCAGAGGGAATAAAGACAGCATTTTCTGGGAAAGCAATTTCACCCAAACAGGGAAGGTGCTCCCCCCTCCAAACGTCCAATTTGTTGTTGTGATTGTTTTCCTTTTTATTTAGCTGTCATTCCTCTATGCGTCGCGTTTTTTTGTTTGCCGTCGGTCAGATGTTTGAGGGAAAGTAACAAAGGAACAGAGCGGGCCATAAACATCAATTGTGCCGGCGTGATTGTGAAGTGGGCCGTGTTGCACAGGAGTCAGCAGCAGCCTTGTGATGTGATGCTGCACGGACAAGCCCAGCATTGAGACATTCTTCCACTTCAAAGCCCCCAGAGGGTTTTCTGGACACTGGTTGAATAGGAGCTGAGGGAGGGGTTGCGTGGGGGGAACAGGTGCAGTGCATGAGTGGGGGGTAATTCCCGCTGCCATCTGCTTTCCTTTTCGGGGTGTGGGCTCTTTAAACGCCCTCTGACACGGCTCATGGCGACACACTCCCCGGGCTGGCCGCACCGTGCCCCGTCACCATGGCACCACGCTTGGGATTAAGCCCCCGCACATGTGCCGAGTCAACCATGGGGGTCCGCCTCTATTGTGATGGAGCTTGGGAGGGAGCGGAGGGGATGGCCAGAGGTGGAGGGGGGAGGAGATGGAGAGCTGCATGGATAAGTGTGTGAAAGCACACCCGTCACAGGCTTACTTTGTGTGAAGTGAGGCAGAAGGAGCGTGAATGGAGCCACGTGGGGGGAAAACAACAGGGAGATGTGTGTCGTACTCAGCTTCTCACCAAACTCCACTAATGTCAATTATTTCAACAGGTTTTTTCCCTTTAAAAGAACATAGTCAAGATGACGGCCATCGAGAGTAAAGAGGAGATCAGCGACACAGACAGCGGGATCATCTTACACTCTGGTAAGAGCACCATGAAAGAATCCAATGAGCATAAAAACTGCACAAAGCACAACAATGAAACTGATGTGAAAGAAATGGGGACTGTTGTACTGTTGTCAAAGGACTCCAAGCGCACCCTTACTAAGCTGTTTGTACTATTTTGTGAGGCAGTAAATTGTGCAGTTCTGATAAAACACACATTCATACAAACAAAAAAATAGATTCTGTCATCAGTGCATGAAACCGCACAACATTTAAAAACTCAAGGATGTGCATGTGCATCTGGATCATCTAGACAGTGGGGAGTCACTGATTTCAAACAGAAATCAAGAAACCGTTGTATATTTAACCTATAGTAGTGTATAAAAGCATAATATTGACAGGGTTCTTTGTTTTCCTCTTTGCAGGTCCAGACAGCCCCACGTCTCCGGTGAAGGACCTGACCACCCACACCAGAGCTCTGAAACTGAAGCACCAATCCCTGGAGGAGCGCCTGGAGCTATGTCTGCTGGAGCTCAGGAAGCTCTGCATCAGGGAGGCCGTAAGTAAATTGTCCACAGAGGCAGGCCAACCTCCACTGTGCTTTGCATGCTCACAGACACACACCACACCAATCTGCCCATTAGAGGCTCTGTGACTTCACACTTCTGAAGCTCCCATGAGCAATACAAAGTCACGAGCCAAAGATGAGGACATAGTTGTGTTGTTGCTGGGCATTGAAGCCTGTTTGCCTTTTTTGTAAACAACACTTGCTTTGTTTTTGTAGGAGCTTACTGGCAAACTGCCCTCAGATTATCCACTGATGCTCGACGAGAAGCCACCTCGGGTCAGGAGGAGGATTGGAGCCTCCTTCAAGCTGGACGAAGGTCTAATCCATGTGGACAAAGAGGTGAAAGATGCAGTCATTGTTTGTGATGGGGGAAAGAAAAGCGAGACCGCAGTTCATCCACTAAATCAAATTTCACAACTTTATTATAGGATCAAGAGCTGCAGGGGTTGGAGACCGACTTGGCTCTGCAGCGGCAGATCTATGAGGCGGTACGCAAGCTCTCCCTGGAGGAGAACCTCAGCAAACCCCAGAAGAAGAGCCGACTGCAGCAGTGCAAGAGGGAGGAGAAGAAAGTGAGGGACCTGCAGGAGGCCGTGTTCCAGCACAGGATCAAGAGTGAATGCAACACCCCGCGCATCGGCTTCTCAGACAGTCAAAATAAAGGTGGCTGACGCTGCTGCCCCCTTCAGGCCAAACTGTGATTTGTCATCACTCTGTGAACTCGATGACACTGACACCTTTCTCTTCTTCTGTGTGCAGATCTGAACATGTCTGACGACAGCTCCCTGTCTGATGTGGTGGCTTTGGATGATGGTGAGTGAGGACAACATTTCTGTTTTACACACTTGTTTCATAGCAACAGCAGCGGCACGGCAACAACTACATTATTTAACATGTGCAGAAATTGAATAAAGTGATAAGAAATTGAATTGCTCTGTCCTTCCCACAATACTGACTGTATGTTGTCTTCTCTCACCCATAACCCCCCCACCCCCTAGATGTAGACTCCTCTAGCCCCCTCTCTCCTCCAGCACTGGGTACTTCCTATTCAGACCCCCTCCAGCTTTCTGCTAAGACCTTGCAATCGTCCCACCAGTCATGCAGTCAGCTCAGCGTGGAGTACGAGCGCTCTCCCATCCAGAACTCTCCCTGGAAAGAGTCCAGTCTGGATCAGCCTTACCAGAAAGGGGCAAAGCCGCTGTCTGCCAGCAGCAGCAGGTCAAGGTAGGAGTCATCTGGTGTCATTTGACTTTGTTGTCCTCTCCCTTCCTCTAAAAGAGGAATCTGGCCGAAAGAGTTCAACTCTTTTAACGTTCACATGCGGTCTATCACACTGACTCTCTCTGTTGTTGGTGTGTGCAGCAGTCCAACAGGACCCCAGGTGCCCACAGAGAGCTGCAGGATGCCTTTGTCTCAGTTTATCAAGAACTCTGCCCTGCGTCACAGCCACTCCACCAGCGCTCCATCCACCCCGGAGCTGAATGTGCGCCGCCAGTACTCCCAGTCTTTCAGGTAACACTCAAATGTCATATTGAGCAGATTGGACTCATGATATCACGTGTCTGATTGTTTTACAACTCTTATGTTTTCCCCCACAGACTTCCCAAAAGCAAGCCATCTGCAGACCGGTTCAACTCTGAGAACTTTCGTGGGCGAACTCGGCTGCCCCAGCGGCGCTGCCCGGCAGACTTCATCGTGCTCTCCTCGGAATCGTCTCCCCTGCGTCCGTACCAGTCCAGCTCTGAGGACAGCAGCTCAGAGCACTCGACGTCTTCCTACGTGAGCTCGCCGGGCAGAGACAGACCCACGGAGATTCCCAAGCTCAGCCCTCCACCTTACGGATTCCACTTTGGCGTATCCAAGAAAGGGCTCACCAACGTCCCCAGCTCACTCAAAAACACCAACCAGCAGGTTCCCAGTTGCAGGGCCACAGCGGAGGGGGCCCTGCTGTCCCCTCAGGTGGTGGACTTCGGGAAGTGCTATGTGTCCTCCCCTCCCTTGGCTCGCAGCCAGCAACAAAGACAGTGGCAGGAGGGAGCGCCGTCTCCCAGGGGAGTGCTGAAGCCCCCGCCGCCTTACACCAGGCTGGTGCGCACCCCATCGTTGAAGGAGTACCCCAACCACGCCATACGGCTGATGCCCAGAGAGATTGTGTCCGAGGAACTGAAGTCTTGGCACCAGAGGAACCAGCTCCAGAAGCTGCAGCCAAGCTGCACAGAACAGCAGAACCTGCCAGGCATCAAGAGCCCCACCTCATCTCACCTGCCTCTGTTTAAACAGGTTTGTGATCCTCGATTTGTCCCCACAGACATCAAATCACAGTACGGACACAGTATTTTTCTGCTGTAGTCGCACAGCTACTAATTAAAATCTGGCTTTTGCAGGGTTCTGGCAATTTCATTCTCCAAAGAGCTGCAGACGGGACACCTCTCCAGTGGTTTGTGGCTGAGGACGCAGAGATTGTCAGCCAGGTGTAACTGAGATGTCTCAATGTGTTTGCTGTGTTTAGTAGGACGTGATGCTATTCCGATTTTTTATTTTATTTATCCCTGTATTTATTTAAGTTCCTGGACTCTCTGTGAGATCATGCGTTGATGCAGGGAAGGTGGTCGCTGCCCAGAGAGGCACGTTTCTCTCTGTTAATTTAAAACTTTATTGTAAGGTGACATGCCAGTTTATTTATTTCAATTTGTTCTCTAAGATTTTCTTTTTTCTAGAAAAAAAAGTGTGCAGGTGGATTGAGGTTCCTATGATTTTGTAGATGGGTCACATTGATTTTAGGATGAAGAACAAGCTTGCTGTGGTTTCAAGAATTTTCTCTGTGGCTGGCACACATTTTGCACATAAAATTCGCCTACAGTTGATTCGCAATTCCTAATATAATTTTTTTATTTATCTATTATTTAAAGTTCTCCCCATTTAAACATAGAAACTTAATACGAAAAAAGTTTGTACCTTCAGAAATGCATTGCTTTTATGTACACCACTCAAATGTAACATTTTGGCCTAGCCATGACATGAAGTAGGCTGAGTCTTAATGTTTTATGTTAACTCTTGATGATTAATCACTGATGCCTATAACGGTGGTTTGATGAATGTTTTCACTGCAGTATGGTGTTTTGTTACTAACCGAGTGATTGTATCAGTTTTGATATTTTTTGTATATTTATAGTAAAGAAATATTAATAAAATATACAGTTAATTTGTGCTATTATTATTAAGTAGGGAATAGGACATGAATGAGCAGCTGCAGTTATTTCAAAATGTTTAATATCCATGTGCAAAGTGTGACAGAGGTATTTCAGCTTGTTTGCTTGCTTTATTTTGACTGCGTCGTCATGGCATTTGGAAATTTCCCTTAGAAAAACATGCTCTCAAACTGATCCAGGCTGAAGTCCATCGTCCTGGTTATCATGAAGATTCCACAAGACGTAAGTCAGCATGACGACACAGAGAAGGATGAGGAGGTACAAGCAGATCAGCGCCCAGCGACAGCGGTGCAGCCAGTGAGCAATAGGGCGTTGTCTCCATAGGGATCCATATCTGAAGAGAGCAGTCAGCGTTTGTCCACAGGAAATAATCACCACAGTCATTACAAAGCTTTGATGGGAAAAAAGACTCACGGGCCAGTGGAGATCTGCTGGTAAACATTTGCACTCTTTCTATCTTTGTCTGCCTTTTTCTTGGATAACACGGCTTTGCTCTTGTGTCTCTGTCGCAGAGTATCAAGGGGGGAGCTGTAACAAATACATATGTTTACATTTAAACTAAATGTGAGCTCTTTCACTACAAAGTCAACATTTCTCATTTTTCAAGATGTTTTGTTTTACAATCCTCTACATCTTTTCCAGATATCTTTACAAGCAATGTAATTTCACTATCTATTGCTAAGTAATTAGTAATCCAGGAGATAATTTACTTTACATTACTTTATTTGTAAACAAAATTGACCAATGTCAATTAAAACATTACATGATTTTTAAATGAAAAAAGCTCTGACAAATTATTATTTTTGCTGAATTGAAAGTTCAGCAATATTTTCTGTAGACCCCTAAGAACCAATCCCTCATATATAATCCCTCCTAACAGTGTCAGTTGATAAATATTTATACATTTGCCAACACGTCTCCCTCCTCTCCATCACAGAAGCTGAACTAGTATTTAAAATACAACAATAGCCACTCAGGCGTACCTTTTGTGTGGTATCTTCCTGGGGGGCACTGGCTTTGGCAGGGCGCTCTCTGGGTTTGGTGGGGCGGGTGGCGGCTCCGGAGGGGGCTGAGCAGCAGGAGCCTCTGGTGGCGTTTCTGCCGGATCAGGTGGCCTGTTACAAAAAAAAAGGGAGGATGAAAGAAGTCAGTTGATTTGAAACACCCCCATGCGGTCTGGAGCAGATCAGCGCAAGCCCTCCAGCTGACCTGCCATCAGCTACGTAGCCGTCGTCCTTGGTGACGGCAGAGCAGCCTGACTCTGAGCTCACGGTGGGAGGCGGGCAGGAGGCCTCTTGCTTCTTAAAGTCTCGCTTTACCTTCTCCTGTGTGGGTGGAATGCTTGGCTCAATGGACAACAACAAAAAACGAAAAGCAAGAGAAAAGCAAACCGCCACACCTGGATGGGAGTTGAAATTAACGATATACTGACTCTCCGACGGCAGTGCTGTCAGAGGAAAGGAGAGACGGATGAGAGTCAATGCCGCATGATTATTATCCAATAAGCCAAACATCCACAAACCTGCAGAGAGCTTTTTTTTCTGTCACTTTCATCTGGGTCTAGAAACAAAGGTCAAAGGTCAGTCAAACATCACAGAGGCGTCGCAGCAGAACAGGAGCACGGGCAGGGATCATGAGAGACCTGGATCGCTGGGATCGCTGGCGATTCTGCAGGAGTTCTGCAGCACAATGGTCTTCTTGGCTTCATCCAGCTCCCCTTCCTGTCTGTCGTATCGTTTCCTCAGGTTCTCCACGTGAGCCACCATCAGCTCCACGGCGCGGCTCACACGGGCTTCCTGTCAACAGAAAACTCTCCGTGAACCCACTCGCCGCAGTGCACATGTTTAATTAATAAAGGGGAGCCATTAGGATGAAGAGGTATTCATTCAAGGTGTGAATAACATTCTTGTTTATGTGCAAAAGATGTTTTTTGTGCACATTTCTCTGCTCTACATTTAGTGAAGTACAAGTAGAGGTTCTTTATTGATCCCACAATGGGGAAATCACCATGCCCCAGCATCATGCTCTTTTTCTTACTTTTTTTTATATCAATGGATGTACAAGAAGAGTAATAAATAATAGTAAAAAGACAGGAAATAACAAAAAGTAAGTAAGAAACTAAAATATTACCAATCTATACATTCTACCAATACCGCACATAGAACTGCTATTCTATCGTTTTTGGTTCTGTAGATTTGTTTTGTTTCCACTTTTACTAGTTCAGTTCCATTTATATTTTCTCTTCACTATGTGATACACTTACTGCGGCTACTACTTTTTCAGTTTGAATCCATGAAATTAAGTCTTTTGCCCAATTCATGCAATATTACATATCCCATTTATATAATAATTGCCAAGCATCATGGGGAGAAAAAAAAGAGATAGAGATTTTGACTGGTGATACATGAAGATAAACCTTATAATAAATAAACATTATAATGGATAGATCTCAGGCTCCTGTTCTGTGAAATCTATGTGTGTTTTCTGCTGATCACTTAATCACTGTTAAAATTGAGACGAGGGAAAACAACTTAAAAAAGACACAGAGATACTTATTTGTCTACCAAACAAAATATAGGCAAGAACTTGCACCTGGTGCACGGCGCCAAGGACCTCAGCAGTGTTGGAGATTCTCTCCACCGTCCCGGCGAGGATGTCCAGAGACAGCTCCAGCCTCTGCAGGATCCTACTGCGCTTACTGTCCAGACAAAGGTCCTTCAGAGTCTGCAAACACACAAACACCAAGAGTCCTGGTTGTGCAGCTGTCCAGAGCCTCAGAAGGTCTGATGTGAGTGTGAGGTACGCCTGTACCTCCAGGGTCTCTCTGCCTCTGCTCAGCTCCAGCTGCACGTTCTCCTCAGCCAGGTTGCGAGCGTGTTCCTCAGCCTGCAGCCGCTGCTTCAGGGTATACTGGTCACAGCGGAAGGCCACGCCGATTTGCGTGAAGGCTGCCTGGGGGCGAGGGGCTCGCATCAAGCTTTCAATTGTCACGTTTTTAATGTCAATCTGACGGCTGCACCTGAGTCCACCTGGTTTACTTTGTTCTTGCCTTCCTTACATTTGGTTCAAAGTTGGTCTGAAAGGGTTGATGCTCGTGAGGTGAGTGTAACGTGAAGATATGAATAAAAGCTACGAGAATAGTCACATTGTCCAAACTCAAGGTCATACTTACAGGAATATTGCACTATAACCCATAACCCATTTATTACCTTCACCCAAATGATGATTAGGAGTGGTGATGATTAAAAATTCAATCATCACAAATGATGATTCAATATCATTGAGCAGGTGTATTTCTGTAATTAGAGGCTTTTTTTAATTCAGGTGTATTTGTCAGAATGAAATGATGGTTAAAACTGAACTTGAAATGAAAACATATCAGATTTAAGCCAATTTATTTGCGTTCACATATCATTTCAAATCCCTACAGAGTGAAAGGTGTATAATTACAACATCCAAAGCACATTCAATGGATACCTTGTGCATGCCAGTCAGCCTTACCTCTAAATCTGCCTCTGACATCTCCACGCTGAAAACAAGAGGACCGAAAGCTTTATGACAGCTAAAATTAGATCTTATTATTTACTATAAGTCAGTTAGATGTTAGTCACACCTGTTGAGGCCCACCCGCTCGATGATGGACAACTCATTCCAGTTTGTGGCCGGTGCCTCTTCCTGACTGGTGTCTGTTATGACCGAGAAATTAAGCCCAGTTACTTTGGCTGCTCCTGCTATGGCAAACCCCTCTAACTGCTCTGCACGTTACCTTCATCACTGTCATCACTGAGAGGTATAACCGGCAGGACAGGCAAGCTGTGGCGGTCTGTTTCAGCATCCCGCTGAAAGGTATTCAAGACTTTACCTCCGACACACAGCTCTCATTAAACATAACACGCTCGCTGGAATTAACAGCCTGGTTGAGGAACACGAGGTGCTGCTAGATCATCAGACTCACCTGATTGTCCATATCTATGTCACCTTCACAAGAAAAATACAGTTAATCAAGTGGTTCTTCAAATTCTCTTCGCAAAAAATGCTGCATTGTTGTTGTAAACAAATATAGTCCTCTGGCTCCTCTTCAATGTGTGGTGCACGCGTCTGCTGCTCAAGAGACTGAGAATAGATAATCCAATTAAGAGATCCACAGTCAAACCAGGGAAGGACGAGCGAACCAAGAGGCTCATGGGTAGCTACGGCATTAATGATAAATGAGGAGGATCAGACATCGCATTGTTTAAAGTTCCCATTCGAACCAGGTTTGGCAGTCAACACCCAAGTCACTTAATTTCAAATGCAGTCATGGTAATTTTTCACCTTCAACTATGTTGCTCAGGTGTCCCTCTGGTGGACCCCTGACCAAGTACAAGCCACAGATACTAATACATCAGTGCGCTGCAACATTACAGCAAAAACAGTTTTCCCTTCCCTTTACGTGGCAATGTCACTACAAGACAGAAACAAAAAAGGTATCATTTCAGACGTTTGTTTTCATGAGGTCAAAACTTCAAAATAAAGTACTGCCCAGAAAGAAAGACTCAAAACATTCATTTTTGGAGCATCTCCACTTTTATTTATAGAAAAGCTGTAAATTAGTAGAGGCGCTGGGGCTTTCCCATGGTGCTCTTGATGTACAGGGCACGCACGTTCTGCCAGTTCTTCTTGAGCAGTGACACGAGGAAGTTGACGGACAGGTGGATGTTGTACACCAGCTCGTCTTCTGTCATCTTCACGTGTCCCACAGCAACAGCCAAACACAGCACCTACACAAGAGAGCACATGTACAGTTAATACACATCATATTTAAAAATGCTCTTGCATCACAGAATTTTGTAGCCTAGGATCTACCTACCTTCTTCATCTGGAACTTGATGGTGGAACGGACCTCGTCCACCTTGGTGTTCAGGTTCTCGTTGTGAGTGAGCAGGGAGGGGAACTTGCCAGCCTTGTTCAGACCAGGGCCAAGGATACGAGGAATCTGCTTGATCAGAGACTCTGAGGCCAGGAAGGCATCGTACTTCTTGGCTATATGAGACAAAATAAGACATTTAAAAGCCTGCACCACTTTGTGGGCCATTCAGCCACACCGGTCACCATGTCGACTCTTACCAAGCTTCTTGACCAACTTCTTGTTTTTGTTGAGCTTCTTGAGAGCCTCAATGTCCATGTGAGGCATGTCAGCGGCTTTGGCCTCATCACAATGCTGCTGGTCTCCCAGGAGACACACAGAGAATTTGGGCCTGGGGAGGGTCTTCAGCCTGAAAGTAACAGAACCAGTAAATAAAAAATAGCCACATTAACCGCAAAGAAACAGACATGACATTTAATTACATAATTCACATTCATTTATATTAAAAAAAAAGACAGGCGACACCTACAGATTACAGGTTGAGAAGAAAAAGTCTTACCCATACCGCTACCGTAGCCTTGCCGTGTCCTCATTGGCAATAATGAACATTGGTCGGCTAGAGGGCATGAACCAAACAGCTCAGCCACTCTTAACCTCCCCTCATGTTTTAAGACCCAGGGTAGGGGTCCGTCTGCTTCGCCTCCAACAGCCAAAAGGCAGTGTTAGCTCAGTCAGACTACCCAGAGAACTTCTCCATGTCCACTCCAGGCCTGCCCGACACTTATTCCAACTATTTACACAATCAACTTAAACCACTTCTAATATCTTTGTAACAAGTCAGGCAGGGCTGGTAGAGCACAAGGAAAAGGGTGGGTGAGACAGTAAAAGGCCGAACCTGACAGTGCCGGAGAAACGCTTGTCCTTCTGGGGATCATAGTTTTTCAGGCTGATCTGCAGCTCCACCGACTCCACAAACCTGACAATTGAAACATCACACACACACACACACACACATTAGTTTACACGGACAGCAAGTTGACAGTTCAGCCAGCTTTCTGCCGGTAAACTTACTTCCTCGGTTTGCCAACAGAGCCCTGCAGGACTTCCTTCACAGCTTCGTAAAGCGTATCCCTGGACACCTTACTGCAACACAAGAGTCAGGAAAACCAATGAGGCCAC
>CAESWR010000061.1:1660862-1674064 GCA_903171835.1 Mullus surmuletus | reverse complement strand
AATATAACCTGGCTTGACCAAAAAGAAAAATAAAAGAGGTTCATTTAGACTTCCCGGAACCAGCTTTTGGTTTGTGGAAATAGGCTTGATCCGTGTTTTGTTGTGTATAAAAACCACAATAACAATGGGCGCAGATGCCCTGTGAGCTGAACCCTGACGAGAACAAGTTTGCTCTGTGTTGCCCATGTGTGTGTGCCTCCTCTAAAACCTCCGAAATGCTATTAAATTATTTTATTTTTTTTAAATCATTTTGTTGTCAAAACCTTTACAGCCTCTGTTCTGGACAAATCTGTTGCACAATTACATACTCATACACGTTAGCTTTTTTTTTAATGGCATAATAACTTTTATCATCTTAGTTTGGCATGTCAGTGAAATAACACTGGCTAATGATCTGAACCCACTGAACAGCTGATAAGACGACTGCTGCTTCAACAGATATGTGGTGATGACCCGAATGTTTGAACTCATGGATTAAAAGAATAATCAGGGTGTGCACATGTTCTAATTGTAATTCTCATTAGTGTCTGAACCACTCCCAACATGGCCTGACGCAAATCTGACAACAAAAGTGCAGGTATTACAATGAAATCAAAGAATGGTGGCTCCGCTGTGGAGGAGGAAAAGTCAAAGGGCACCAAATCACTAACAATATTTATTTCTTTTGTACCTTCTGCTGCCAGGAGACAATTCAATTGAAGGTATTCAGAGAAAGAGATCACTTTACCCAAACCAATCCGGTCATGTACTTTGCCTGCTTTGTCAGGAGATGTCTCTGTTCTCTTCTATGAGCAGAAGTTCTCACCAGCGCAAGGTGTCAAATGAGTGAGCGATTACGTATTTCAAACTGTGAACAAGATGAGTGGTGGCAAGTCATATTTAAACTCAGGCTGAGTTGCAACTCTGTGGGCGTCAGCTTGTTCCCTTTGGCGTAGTCCAAATGGCACACCATTTTTCACAACTCAATATTTATTCAAAATATGGTTTATTTCAGATCTTCATTACATTATGTACTTTACAGAGAGTTAAGATTACAATTTAAGTGATTTGCATGTTACACATGATCTAACACAAAGATAAAGGCAGGAATCCGGTGAAGGCGGCGTCAATTCGCTGTTTCATTTTTTTACATGTTGAGATTTGAAGCATAAAGTTAAATGAGCATTTTTCTCTTTCCTTCTCTCTTTATCAGGAGTGACAATATGATAACAGCAGCTGGACAACCAACGAACCAATGCATCGTACCACCCCAAAAAGTAAAATAAAAATAATAACAACACTGTTATCTGTTGGCAAAATGAGTTAGCATGTTCATGTTACCATATAAACAGTACATCTAAATGTTGCCTTACGTTTCAATTTGTGCTGTTATGTACAGATTTGTGTCCTCACTCAGGTAGCAGTCAAAGCGATAGCAGAGTGGTTAATACTGTATAATTACTATTGTAATGTGTTTATTAAAACTGTTATTGTTTGTGAAATGAGGTCAGTAAATTCACCATCCAATGAACCTATTAGTACTGTGACTTCTGTTTTAGGGGTCCATGTCCCGCTCTTTCATGTTGCATTTTCGACCTCTCTGGTCTTTCTTGTCAGAAAACCTCAGAAACTAGAAACAATAATGCGACCTGCGATTCTTATTTCTATGGGATGTCCATGTCGCCGTTGGACGCATGCGAGTGGCGTTTCTCTAAGTCACTTCCACCTCTGCTGTCAACGTTTTCTTTGCTCTCCTCGTCTTGATCCTCGGAGCCAGATTTCCGTCTGAGACGCAGTCCAGGGTCTCTCTGCGTTGGCATCTGGAAAGATGAGAAGGAGCTTCCCAACGATGGTCTTTTCTCTACAAATGAGGATATTCACAACAGAAAATACCCCAGAATTGAGCAAATGCCAACGAAGCAGTTTGAAAGAGATTTGTGCAGCTTTTGCATTCTATAGCATATTTGATCTTTTGGCGACTGCATGCCGGATACGTACCGCCTGGTCCGATGGGCCGCATCAGTCTGTTCATCTGGACATTCCAATGTTTGACGTTGGTACTCGCTTGGCGAAGTTTCCTCTGTGCAGCCTGTTGGAGTAAAGTGAAAGCATTAATTCTTGCGTTAACAATTGCACTGCTGCAAACCCCACATGGACCTAGAAATACCTCATGTGCCACAATGGAAAGTCTATCATGATGTTTTAACTGCAACTACATGGAAACTGCACCAGCTAAATAGGATGCCATGCCAGGTACAAGAGTTTAGGAATTAAAATCCTTAAAATAAATGTATTTAACTGCCTTTTTGTGTTTTATTTGGTTCTTACCACGACATCCTGGTCTACCCTGTGCCGGTTGGCGCGCACCTCCTCCAGCTGCCTCTGCGCCTCATCCAGGGACCGGGACTTGGCCTCCATTTCCTGTTTCAGCTCCTGCTTTTCCCTCTGTGTTTTCAGGATGTATTCCTCCTGTTCCTCCTGCAGGGCCATCAAGGCCTTCATCTTCTCCTCCTCCTCAGCAAGCAACCTGAACCCCAAAGAGAGCCACAGTTTCTAAAGCAGTTTGTCATCAACAGTTTACTGTTTGAGGAGATCAGACAGACTATGCCTCAGATTAGCCAGGAAGAAACAATGTTAAGGGACTGATGGAAGGTCTTTGCAGATTTGTACAATCAATTCCACAGACCTGACCTGACTGAAGCAGAGCGAGCACACAAACTGTGCCAGAAATGATCTGACTGATGACAGCATTTGACAACTTCCTCTGCAGGCCGCTCAACTTCCTCAGGAACACAACGCAACACACAGCGTCCTTGCAACAGCTGAGCTCAATAGACACTACACACAACACATCTCTCCAACGATGGTGCAGCTCAGGGATCCAAGGCTCCTTAATAAACAGTGACTGCTCATCACACTGTCAAAAGTAGACTGAGGAAAAAGTTCCTCATTTTATTACCATGCCAAATAAGCCTCCTCTTATATTTCTTTAGCACCTCAGAAAATATTAAATCAGCAGTATTCACAGTGACATCATTGAGTGTGGAGGATGTAGACCAGAAAAAGCCCTGATTCAGTGGAACAACACTCGTAGCAGACATGACCTATTGCAAAATCAAAAACATGGTCCTGCAATATCTTTGACAGTTTCTGAAGATGACGATTGCTGTTGTCTTGGCAGAGTTCAGTTGCTGATGAATGCTCTGCTCTTTGACTTCATATGTGTGCGGAATTACAGTTTTCTTACCCAGCTTGTGCGTAGCGGAAGGCTTCCTCATCCAGCCGAGCTTTGATCTCCAGCTGCAGCGCCTCCTCCAAGCGCTTCTGCATCTCCTCCAGCTCGTGGATCCTTTTCCTCTGCCTCTCTGCCTCCTCCTCTTTCAGAGCCATCTCCGCCTGCATGCTGACCCGCGCCTTGAGACACACAGCAGGGAGGCAGCCGTGAACCCCTCACCCTCCTGCTCCTGGATTCAAACCCATGTTTTTTTTTGTCTTCGCCTTCGCTCTCACCTCCTCTGCCTCACGGAGCTGGACCTCCAGGGCCTGCTGGAGCTGCTCATGCTGCTGGCGCCTCCTCTGCTCGTCCTGCTCCAGGAGGGCCTGGGCCTGCTTCTGTGCCTCCTTCAGGAGTTCCAGCTCAGCCAGCTTGCGCTCCCGTTCCTCCTGCAGAGCGCGCAGCCTCTGCAGCTCCTCCTCCTTGGCTTGTGTTCTCTTCTCCCGCTGCTCCCGCTGTTCACGGCGCTTCATCTTCAGGTCTTTGTGGAGGGACTTCTTCCCCTCCACGTGCAGCCTGATGGCCGTTTGAATTGCTGTTGACAAGTAAATGACAAAAGTATTACATTTACATCCTTGAAATAATATACTTTTAAGATTGATCTATCACCATCAGCCGACCCCTCTGACCTGAGGTCCATTCTTGTTTCTGTTTGGTGTCCGACGCGCTCATCTCATAGGTCTTGGAGAGGGTTTTCAGACAAAACATGCACCTCTTCCCATCCCGGTCTGGCAGCACCTTTCCAACAAGAATAAGAGTTCTGTCATCGTTTTCTCTCATTTTCAAATCTGATGGGACATTTTTTTTTTACTGAGAAAAGGGACATTTTCATTAATTTAACAATTATAATCAACACCTAATTTTATCAAATAATGCATTACTCTACAAGCGTTGTGTGGTTTTTCAGAGTGGCATGTTTCAGTGGTTCACCTCACAGAGCTCCTGAGATTGAGCGTTGTGTTTGTCAGTGACATTGAGGAGGTAATAATTGACTTGTGTCAAATGCCACAGAAAGAAACCCTTTCACTCCAACTCTCATAGCTTTACATTCAAAGCTAGTGTGATGGCATGGTGACATCATATGGGCTGACGCAATGTTACTATAGGGCAAATGAAGTCAAATGATTAAATGAAAATAAAAGTTGGATTTCAACTTCAGGTGACCCCACACCATTTGCATTTCCTAAAGGCTGTTTGAACATGTCAACTGGTTATCAATTATTAGGGCCCGAGCAACTGCTGCAAGCAGCAGGCGAGAGCCCTCTTGAAACTGCATGGGTTTTTCTTCTTGTTAAGATGTGATTTTCATTTTATTTTCTGTTGTCTTTTAACATATCAAATACAATTTTCCACTTATACTGCATCACCTTAGGGGAGTCCTCAACCAATGGATTAAACAATTAGAAACAATTAGAATTACTTACTTATCTATATGTTGTACATATGTTGGCTTGTATATATTGCTCTAATAATTTGTTATCTTATCTTATTTTATTTTTATTTTATTTTATTTTCTATCTTATTCTATTATCTTTATTCTTTACTGTGCAAAGAGGGCTTAGATTAGAAATTCCTTGTTTTGTGCACAAACTTGGCCAATAAAGCTGATTCTGATTCTGAATTTTACCCAAAAGCTCTAGTTTTGATCATCCGGCAGCTCACCTCCACACAGCAGTTCCCATCCAGAACGATGTTTCCCTGGCAATCTTTGCGGTCCTCCCCAGTGTAGTAGGATAAGTTACTTGGCCTTAAAGTGAACCAGCGCTCCTTCCAGTTTCTCCTAAGTTGCCCTTTTTTCCATAGATAACCCTGCACACACCACAACCATCACACACATTCCGTTACAGACAAAAAGCAGAGCTTGGCGAGAGGCGTAAATACACACTTCTGGTGCGAGATCGACCTCCTACCTCTTTGAGGACATCACCAACTATCTCCCTGTATACTTCCTCTATAGCCATGCTGACAATGCTCTTATCCATCCCTCTGGTGATTTTCCCTGAGTTCATCATCTCCAGGAAAACCCAAACTGTGATGCCACTCTGTTGCACTGAATCTTGGGAGAAGAAATCTTCCAATTCAACACAGTTGAACTCAGTAGTCATAGCCATGCATATCTTTTTGAGCAGGTATTCCACCTGAAGAGAAACAGACACCACAAGCAAGTTAAATGAACAAAAAGTTAATTAAATGAAATAAATAAATAATTTAATAAATATTCTCCTGTATTTCTTCACCCCATTTGTGTGTTACACAACAGTGACTTGGCTATAATTGAGTTCTGCACTTTGTATGGATGTTTTTGTTTACAGCTTTCCTATACAGGCCCACTGACACAAGTTAAAATGTTGTGTCGTTTCTTTACTATAGACTATTTACGTAATACACACTATTCATGGCACTGGTGTACTCATTACACCATACATTTCAGATGTTATATGTCATGGTCGTTGTGTGAGGGACATCCTGAAACAAAAGTGATGATGTTTTGTTCAGCTCGGCATGATAGCAACGACTCTGCCCTTGAAATTTAGGGCTCTCTCCTGGCAGCGGCTGCGAAAAATACATGACAGGAAACCAAAACGAGAGCTTGCAAGAGAGAAACAAACCCAAACCGCTGCATGAAAAGAGCACCGTGTTCCATGATGGCAAGGAACAAGCTTTCAGTCAGGGTGTATTTAGCGGTTGTATTTGATCTAGTGCCATCTTTAAGGTCACAGATTACTGACTACAGCTTCAGAATTGGCCTGAGGAATCTATGTAGCTAAATTTAATGTCACTATCATCAAGGGCAGCCACCGTGTCAACTACAACTTTGTTGTTTCAGTCCTGTTATATTTTGAATAACAAGAAATGGCATCTTTTACAGTACCAGAAATCACCTTGCGATTTTCTTTTTGAGCTATTTGGTAAAGTTGTACCTACCTCATCAGGGACCATAACCAAAGGGTACTTGTCTTCGGACAAAAAATTAAAAAGGCACCAAAGCCGAAAAGAATCCTTGTCAGGGAGAATAGTGCTGCTGGATCTGTCTGGACGGTAGTTTTTCTTTGCTGTGAGAGTCCAACAGAGCTCATCTACATTTTCCTTATTGAAAGAATCTTCCACAACCTAAAACAACAACATGCAGGGATTCAAAAGAAGTAAGACAGAATCTATAGCAACAAATTATTAAATCATTTTATAGAAATGTTTGTATAACCTTATCTAAGATGTATTTGTTGAGGTAAGGCATGTAACCCTGACTGGAGACAGGGCCATCGTCATCATCTCTGAAATGCTCTTCCAAGGCAATGGGATCATGTGGGATACATAAGACGGTGCAGAGGTTGTGGGACAACACCTGGAAATTAACGGTGTGAAAAACAGGCTTAATTCTAACGATAAAAACACTTTTCAACAGGGATGCAGGGCTAAATCATATGGCACAGACATGCTTGCTCTATCACAATGCATTTGCCCTACTGACAGGTGCCCTTTAATATGGCAATCCTCTGGGGAATTGTTGTTTTCATCAAAAAACGAGTGTCACAAACAACTGATCTTCGGGTAACGCCAGTGTTGAATTTGTGCTGAGTTGTAATCTTCTAAATATATTTTTTGCCCACAGCAGAGTGGAAAATAACGAGGAAATATGGGTGAACAGAAAGTGCATGATTCACATTTTTAAACACAATCTGAGCCACCCAAGAACTACACACAGCATATGTCAGCAGGGCAAACATAATGGTGAGATACAACACACATTCAGACATAAGAGGTATAAGGTAGCAGATATCTAAACAAAATAGCAGTATTACACATATAATATACTGTAAAGCACTGCCAATAAACATTAAAGCTACAACCAGGGTGCAAATTTCCTCAACTCAAAATGTAACGTGCATTGAGGTATCTGATGCATGTTATCAGACAAACGTCTCTGTGTGCACAGCTAAAACCACATCCTGTCTCGAGTCTCCATTCCACTGAAACATCTGTCAGTAGTGAAGCAGCACTATGCAAACTGCTTAGTTCTGACGGCCGCTAAAGAACATGGTTTCTGTACACAGGCTTGCATGCTAAGGGGGGGATAAGCCAAGTCATGAGGCCGCCTCGCCATGAGCCAGGAGCGGCAGGCAGCATATTGCAGGGAGACGTGGTGGCTGGACTGGAGTCTGATCCACGCAGATACTATGTGACATAACGATGAGATCAACAACCACGAAAAATACACTGGCTTCATTCACGCCAGTGGCAACAGGCAACAATCACCAACATGTTTCCACTTTGTCCGTGCTTTCACTGTAACAATGTTCTTTTGACGTGCACGGGCGTCATGTTGTGAGCGTACTCAATTCAGCAGGCTGTTCTCTGCTCAAGTCCAGTGCCAGAGGACCCTTTGCACTACAAGCTCGCACACTGAGGCCCAGTCTAAGCAGAGCTTGGGGATGAGAGCTCCCATTCATATACAGACTGACAGCAAACTCTTACTGGTGTGCTCCTGCCAAACAGAGGTGCGTATTATGCCGATGTGCACCTCTGAAGACTTTTTACTCAAAATACCAGGAAGAAATGTGTTCCTTGTTGGGCAACATGTGGCTTAAAGCAGTCCCACACAGGAAATATTGGTGATTATATGTAATAACCGGGTTGCGTGCACAGTTATTTCCTCAAAAAGCGAATCAAAACATACCACACATGAAACAGATCAATGTAGTTTTCTGAAAAATTCATATATTTTCATCTCCTTCTGATCAAACCCATGTGATAGAATATGAAATGAGGTTGGAGCTGAGCAAAAATAATAAATAAAAAAAGTTTCATCGTCCAGGCAGAGGAGCCTCCACTCACCTTGAGCTGAGATTTGGACACCTTGCCGCTCTTCTCCAGGTCCAGGGCCGTGAAGCCGTACCAGATGGACTTGAGCAGTTCAGAGCGCAGGTCCATGGCTGCGACACTGTTACTTTCTGATTTCCTCCTCCACAGCTCTTCTTCTTCCCCCTGTTGTGAACAGGCCACTGGGTGACAGGCAGTCACCCACGCTGTCACGCAGGCTTCTGGCAGTGACACCTGCTGGAGGACCACAGCCACTAACACAGAGGAGGGGCCTGAAGACTCGCTGCATTATTGGTCCTGCCTCAGAGTGGTGGTGAGAAAAAATGTTAATTCAACAAGCTCTCAGCAAGTGTAGCAAAATATGCTCTTTCAAACTATTGTATGCTTCATCACGTTAATACTATAATCACTGACAATCATGAATAAACTTGTGTGGGTTTGGTAGCAGAGTTTAAGTAGAATCATAACACTCAAAATATATTGTTATGCTTAGGCTCGCATTAATCATATTTGGATATCTGAGATTAAAATGAATTGGTTCATATTTATTCATCAACATCATCCTTGTCATCGTGATTAATTTGATACAGACGATTCCACAAAAACTAGTATGCTGTACAGCAGTTACATACATATTGTGCTACTGTACTTGGAACTTTCAATGTACTGTCTTTCTCATGTGTTATAAAATGTATTTAATAAGTTGTGCCTTATTTGACTGAGAAAAATGTGATCAAACACAAAGTTAAGGTGGCACAAAAAGTAAAATAGTCACATTTCCATTTCCTGCTTCCTAAATGTTCAGCTTCAAAGTCTTCCATAACAATTTAGTATTCCACATCTTCTACTTCTACTACAATGAGGACCATTCAATACTTATTCCACCAGCGAGTAAAAGTTATTAAGTAAAACACATTATAATTTTGATCTTGGTTTAGAGACATTTCTCAACCAATCCCCTTTATCATCTGTTTTTGAGACCTAAATGACAGACAATACATGCAATAATCTGTCTGTCCGTCCATCTATCTATCTATCTATCTATCCATCCATCCATCCATCTATCTATCTATCTATCTATCTATCTATCTATCTATCTATCCATCCATCCATCCATCTATCTATCTATCTATCTATCTATCTATCCATCCATCCATCCATCCATCTATCTATCTGTGTGTCTGTCTAACTGCCTGCCTGCCGAAGCCATGTACCGGTTGGCCAGGAGGACGCGTCACGTGGTAATGGAACTTTCGCGGGGTTGCCATGGAGCTGTTTACGAGACTCCGTTGCTCATTGGCTAACAAGCATGACGTAGGGAAGATTCCGCGCAGTGATTGGTCAAAGCTGTTTCCCACATGACCAATCGCGAAGCGCGCTTGATACAAACTGCTGGCTGTCCAGGAAGTTGACAGACCGCTGTGGCGTCAGAGACAACAACAAGGGAGCTTTAAATTGGTGTAAAAGTCAAAAAGGAAAAACGGTTTTAATTTACCGTATGATACAGACCAATTGGATCCAGGAGAGGAAAAACCGGGTCTCTTTTTTTATCCTCCAAGTAGGTAATAAATAGCTGTGTGTGTGAATGGTGTGTGTGTGAATGGTGTGTGTGAACGACCGGTGCTTTTAAATTCCCCATTGAGGCTCAGGCTCTTTCTCCTGCTCAGGGACTGTTGATGCTGTAAATGCAACCTTATCCATGTTTTTAATCTCAGGATCTGTACATTTAGGTTCACACTGCTATTTGATTGCATAAAGGTTCGATTTGCTCCATCTTGGTGCCTCACTGTTTATGTTCTGTATCCCCATTTCTTCACTGATTGATTTATTTTCTATAGTTTTTATTAATCTGTTCTGCCTTTCGTTGCTCCTCCAGTCACGACACACCTTCATCCCACGTCTTCCTCATCAGGATGGACTCCTCTCCGGTCCTTCGTCCTCAAAACCAGAACAAAATTCGCACCGATTTTGTGGGGTAAGAAGCAGACATCCACCTGCTACCTATTTTTATTTATTTTTTTAAATTGTATTTCTTTATAGTTGTGCTTCTGTGATGTACGTACTGGTAATGTGTGTGGTTCTGTATTGTCTAATATTTTTCGTGAATTCTCTCATGGATCTGAGGTTGAATATAGGCATATTCCTTTGGCATCATATTGAAACCCTGTGCTGTTTTGATGCATGTTGCAACTTACTTTTTCTTGCTAAACTATTTTGAATTTTAGATATAAACCTTACTAATTTTCTTTCTACAGAATGAAGAAGGAAAATAACAAAAGGCCAGGGGAACCAAAGCCTTTCAAACTTGTGTCTGCACCTCACAAAAATGCAGAGAACCAAGATCCAAGAAGCTCAGAAACTGGCAGGAAGGCACCTGTGCGTGCAGGTGTAAGCAGACTTCCAGTGTTAGCAAAGGGTATTCATCTACAGACTACCTCTGCTGACTTCTCTCAGTCCCACAGCAGATGGGAGGAGAAACCCCTGACTGTGAGTGCCTCATTTTTAAGTATATGTATGTATATATATGTAAATGTAAACATATATAATGAGGTGATATCTGTTTTTCTCTAACACTTTCATATTTAACTGCAGGGGAAAGCAAAGAAGAAAAAGCCATGCACCAGGCCTGTACCCTTCAACCTGTCTCAGCCAAAGAGCTCAGTCACTTCCACCGATGCTCCACAACCACTAAATGTTTTACAAGGAAGGACATGTCCTGTTCGATCTGAAAACACTGGTCACCTAAAGATACAAACTAATAATGCAAAACTCATTAAACGTCCAGTAATGTTAAAAAGCAATGAGGACTCAAACAAAGAGACAGGCAGGTCTCATGGAACAACCAAAGACAAGACATCACACCTATCAGGACACACATTGAAGACTTCTGCACCGTCCACTGATTGTGCAGAAGCCTGTTTGGATGACATGAACCTGCTGACGCTCAAAGATCCATCCAAGACATCCTGTATTAGTCAGAACGCACAGAGTAACTTTTCAAAAGCCTCATCTGGTAAGTCCGCTGTTGTATTGTCATTGTTTTTCTCAGTGGCCACTATTTGTTTTGCACAAATCCTATATATGTATATGTATATATGTATGTATATGTATATATATACATATGTATGTATATGTATGTATGTATATATATGTGTGTGTGTGTGTGTGTGGATATATATGTATATATATATATATATATGTGTGTGTGTGTATGTATATATATACACACACACACACATATATAGATATATATAAATATGTTGTATTTACTGATCCTTTATTAATTGTATCCTTTCAGGATTTTTTTATCACCACTAACTTGACTAACCGTACTATTGCAGCTGCAACTACTGTTTCTCCAAGCAAACTCAACAGTAAAGTGTCATATGGCTAGATTATCTATTATTTACCTTCATAATTTCTTGCTACCCTCTTTATATCAGATTTTTACATTTTCACACAATTACACAATGGCACTATTATGTGTGCCATTGTGTAATTGTGTGGGTGTGTGTACTAGCTACCAGCTGTTATATTTGACTTGAGGTTATTTTAGGCATGTGCAAACTAACAAAGTCATTAAAGATACTTCATTCAAAAATATGTCTTTTAATAAAATTTGCTACAACAACAACAACAATAAAAATGACTGAACGTACAAAAAACGATGTTGAGTTCCACAGCGTGAAAAAGACGTGTGATGACATAACCGACAATTATTGACAATTAAATTCGTCAGCGGCTAATTTTGTGATCGATTTTTGTCTACATTATCGAATAATCGTTGCAGCCCTATTTCCAGTATTGATTGTGACTTTGTTGATGTGACTAATGGTCTATAGTGTTGCACTGGCTGATTTTCTTTTTCCTTTTCATGTATGTCAGAGAAAACTGACAAGTTCACACCCAACCATGCTGCTTTGCTCAGTTTCCTCCGGAATGAAGGAGAAACTACCAGAGGTCTGAGCTCTGCAACACCACAGTCCAAACTTTACATCACGTGTGTAAGTCATTCCCGAAAATTTGTTGTGTCAATAGAATTGATTTTAAGATTAGTAAACAATGTTGAATCATCTTCTGTTTTTGTTTGTCCTTTCTTAGGCTCAACGAGTCTCTGTCACAAAGAGTCATCAGAAAGCTGCACCCACTACAGGTAAGTGTCATGCCAGGACAAATGCATCTGCTTAAACTCTCACAAAGTTATAATTCTTCTTCAACAGAATGTAAACGAATTGGCCTCAGCCTAATTCATGTTTGTTACAGGACCATTGAAGCAAGTGCAGTTCTCCCCAGACGCTGCTGCACTGAGAAGTATCCTGGAGAACGAGGGGATAAAGGCTGCAGGGCCTGTGGGTGCCGCAGCTCGGTCCTCGGCCTGTCCATCAGGCAGAGGCACTTCAATCTACACCGTACGTTCACTTGACTTTTCATGTGAAATAATTTTTTTTCAACCCGTTGAACCAAAAACTGGTGCTTCTATTTATCAGGCCCAGAGAGTTCCAGTTAGGAAAACTCAAACGGAGACAACCGGAGGACCACTCTGTAAGAAGCAATATGTCGTCATGGCGAATCCCAGATCGCCTTTGTCTTCTATTATCTGTCTTGATATGTTCTATTCTCTGCAGTAACACTCAAAGACACCCCGCAGAATAAGTGGACTCCGCAGAGAGTCCGCAATACCAGGCACCAACCCATGTCCTCCATGGTCAGCAAAAAGACCCTGTTTACATTCTGTCTACCGAGTATACTGTGCTGTCTCACTCCTTTGTCCTACATTTTCAGAAATGGCACACGTCAACACAACAGTCGCCGTACATCAGCACACCTGGGCTGAGGCCCTGCAACACCAAACAACCGCAGCAGGAGGTCTGAGCGACTGACCTGCTGCAAAATTGTAAACGCGGTGTGTATCTAATGCACGTTCTCGCATGGTAAAATCTGTGGCTTGATTATTTTAACAGGAGGTGGTGCAGCGATTATTTAATGATCCAGATGACGAGCAAAGCACCAGCAAGGATTCTGACTCACAAGCACAGCAGCTCCCTGTTAAAGCCCCAACGGTAGGAAGTGAAATCCAGGATTTGCAGCCACACAAAAAGCCATAGCGGATTATTTTATTCATGTATGTTGT
>CAESWR010000061.1:1642032-1658060 GCA_903171835.1 Mullus surmuletus | reverse complement strand
CACAGCTGCTGTCTGTTGAAAGAAGAGCTGCAGCATGCCAGCCTTCCACAACACAGTCTCGCGTCATGGCCTTTAGTGTGTTGGACTTCCAGGGGGCAAGATGGCACCTAAGACACTAAATAGCATAAGCCCTGCTCCTATCCTTTCCCCAATGCCTATTTTTGTCTCATCTTTTGTAATGTACAAGTCACTTAAAGGTTAGATCAGTAAAGACTTAAGATGATGTCTTCCGGTTACAAACGGGCATGACACTGAAATTGTCTTATTGTGAAAGTCAGTTAGACATACTGTAGATATGACAAAATGATGTCACTTTTGTCTCTCAGGTATGAATGCTGCTGTGAGAGCCACAGTCAGAGTCGGGCTCTACACTGGAGCCAAAGTCTACTTTGTTCATGAGGTACAAACACACACATCAGAGCAAATAGCACTATTTTCAAACGACATCAAATCAATATGAATGTTTCACTCAGTACCTATACAAGCAGCAGGTGGGAATTGTGACTTTTAAATAGTTAGTTTGTGATAACATGCACTGATTTTCATGCATTTCTTCGGAAAATGATTATGGTCCGACTTCTCATTCAAACCCACCATATGTAAATGTGTGCCACAGGGTTACCAAGGCCTGGTGGATGGAGGTGATAACATCCGCCCCGCTACATGGGAGAGTGTGTCCATGATGCTTCAGCTGGTGAGACACACTCAGTGACAAACACAAACGCTGGTTCATTCTAACACCGATTTGGGAGCTACACACTTTCCTGATAGTAAAGGTGTTCACTCAAATGTTTTTCCCCTATGAACAGTGGTCTATTGCGATGCATATATCAGTGATGTTGTAATCTAGTTTTTAAAATTACCCTCTTCAGCTCGCCACTAGTATAATGGAGGTGAATGTCAAGACCATGTCAACTACAGGTTTTTGTGTGTTGACTGGTCAGTCATCGCAAGCAAACTTTGTTGCCACTCTATATGCCACAACAAACCATGTTCAGAACACAGATACTATTAGTGAATATCTGCCTAGCTCCACACGACTAGAGGGAAGTGGAGCATATATTGTATGTAATTTGGGCGATAAAATCGTTGGAGGTTAAGATCCTTTTCCTTTAAGAAAACATCTCGCTTCACCAAATCTATAACAGAAGAAAGTGGTGATATTAAATAGCTACTGCTGCTCTGTAAGTGAAAGATGATGTCAGTGCAAACCCATGGCGAAACTCCCAACTCACATTTCACTGATCATTACAGGGTAAATAAAGAGTCCTGGCATCGGCGAGAGTATGCAATGCAGATTTGTGATGTGCACGATAGTGACAAATGTCTAACCTGTCACTCTTTAATGTCAACTCTTTTTCATCAGTGTGATGCAACTGGATGAAGCTACGCAGCATTGCAATAGATCTAATTCCATAGTGCTCTGAAAGTGCACATCTCTACATAGACTGATATTTTAGTCGTAAGTTTGGACATGAGGGCTGGAAAATACATTATATAAATGTCATCGATCAGTGTAGTACTTCCAGGCCAACTTCCTCTGAAGCAATAGAAATGTTTTTGATGAGAACCTATGTTAAGCCCACGCTTCTCCAACTTAGGGAGGAACTGTCATCGGCAGTGCTCGCTGCAAAGACTTCCGAAACAGGGAGGGTCGTATGAAGGCCGCCGGCAACCTGGTGAAGCTGGGGATCACCAACCTGTGTGTGATTGGAGGTGACGGCAGTCTGACTGGAGCCAATGAATTCAGGACTGAGTGGAGTGGACTCTTGAGTGACCTGGTCCGAGCTGGTAAGGAGGCAAACACGGTGTGTTATATTTTCATCATTTGTGGAACAGTGGAAGACAGATCAGAATCAGAATTACTTTAATGATCCTTCAGGGGAAATTCTTAAATACGCAATTTTATTCTTTGGAGTTTAGATGAGAAGAATACAAGGTTGTTTATAGAGTGTATGTTTTATCTGCACACTTCCTTTCATGGGTGTGAAAATAGAAACCACAATATCACAGGAACAAATGCTGCCCTCTTGTGCTAGTGATTTGCATCCGGAATGTATCCAGAAATGAAGGAGGGTTTTCAATTTATCCCCTCTTGAGGCTAGTCCCCCATAAATGATTATTTTTCTGGTCAATTCAAGTCACTTTTATTCATGTAGCCCAGTTATATTGACCTACTTTAACATAGAGCAGGTCTCCACCACGCTCTGATATATTTACCTAACTACCAATATTTACCTTCATTTAGAATGGCTGTGTCATCACACCACCATTTTTCTTATCATCAAATAGTTATTATCGAACTTGGTTATAAAAACAAATATATTTGATATTTATTTTTATTGATTTGTGTTTTTTCTCTCTCTGCATTTAGCTGCATTAAATAGATAGAGCACAGGTCATAACTTTTGTCCTCCACTAGGGGGCAATAAAGATCCTTAACACCTGCAAAACTTAAACACAGGAATTCACTCCCATAAAAGAAATCCATCGCTAAGATATATTACATATTTTTGTCACTATGAGTTTTAAAATCTTTTACTCTTGTTTCTCCACTTAGGACAAATTACGGTCGAGGAGGCTAAACAATCTTCCCACCTGAACATTGTTGGTATGGTCGGTTCCATTGATAATGACTTCTGTGGTACTGACATGACCATTGGCACTGACTCCGCCCTGCACCGCATCATTGAGGTGGTTGATGCCATCACCACCACCGCACAGAGGTCAGACTCCGTAAAGCCCTCCATGGAAGCACACAGTGACGACACAGTTTTCAACTGTAATGTCAAAATGAGATCATAATAGTGCAGCCACAGTTAACAGCCACATGTCGACATAAAAATGCTATACAGCACAAGCTGCTGACTAGCACTTGAAGTCTTAGTGGTTGACCTCTGAATTAAACTTTAAAATATTTCTTTCAGACAAAGCCCACTGAATGAAAACTTAGTTGATAGATACATAAGCTTATAGGTTTCATTTCATTTTCTTTTCAGTCTATTCATGATCATAGCAGTAGTAATTCAGCAATGAATATTTAAAGAGAATATTTGCAGTGCACATTACTGTAATATCTGCTCCTCCACAGCCACCAGAGGACCTTCATCCTTGAAGTGATGGGCAGACATTGCGGGTCAGTAGCTCATTCTTATGTCTGAGAAGTCCACTTGCCTTTGCTCAGTCACGTGACCTGATCTTGAAAGAGGAATATAGATGCTGCTGTTCCAAATATACTGTATATTTTGTGTGCTTGTGCGGCTGCAGGTATCTGGCCCTGGTGACAGCTCTGGCCTGCGGTGCAGACTGGGTCTTCATTCCAGAGATGCCCCCAGATGAGGGCTGGGAGGACCACTTGTGCAGGAGGCTGACTAATGTAAGAGTATTTACACATCTGAGTTTCATTTTTGTGATACTGCATCAATTCCAAAAAGCATTGTAATGGTTTTGATTTGTAGTTTGCATGTTGAGGATTTGGAGTAGATAGTGGCTCGCCTTGATGCAGATGCAGATGCAGACCCTTAATGTTCTGAGTGCTTATAAAAGTTTAGATATGTCACAGTACAGTATATTACCTTGCACAGCCTATTGCAGTACAAGGAAGTATGTTGATATTGTTTGCAATGCACACTGAATTGTGATTTTGATTATTTTTTTCCAGCAAAGGGCCAGAGGTTCCCGTCTGAATGTTATCATCGTGGCTGAGGGTGCTATGTCCAGAGATGGCAAACCAATTTCATCTGAGCAGATCAAAAAGGCAAGCCCCCACTTCCCTGAGTAAAATAGCTTTCCATGTTTTAGCAGCAAAATAACAAACTAATAGAAAGATATATTTGTCTGTAGTTGGTGACTGACAGACTCGGCTTTGACACGCGCACCACCATCCTTGGACATGTGCAGAGAGGAGGCACACCCTCTGCATTCGATAGAATCCTGGCAAGTATTCGAGTGAAATAAAGTCTGCTTGTCCAGAAAAATCACATCACAATTTAACTCTGCGTGTGTCTGCTTTGTCCAGGGCAGCAGAATGGGTGTGGAGGCAGTCATGGCTCTTCTGGAGGCCACACCAGAAACTCCAGCCTGTGTGGTCAGTCTGTCCGGAAACCAGGCGGTCCGACTGCCCCTCATGGAGTGCGTACAAGTGGTGGGTATAAGTATCAATCCCTCCCACGTCTGACTGACCTGCGTGGAAGGACATGTCACATCTCCTGGTCTCTCTGCTTTTTACAGACCAAAGATGTGACTGCTGCCATGGCAGAGGGCAGATTTGATGACGCTATCAAGCTCAGGGGAAAGTAAGATCTATGTGTCTGAATTTTACCTCAATGTCAGTGAGATTCATATCCAGTTGAGAGAATAATATGAACCTCTCAACTTCTTTGTGATGTCCAGGAGTTTTGAGAACAACTGGAACACATATAAGCTGCTGGCTCACATCAACCCCCCAGATGTGAAGGTGAGAACCACCCATTTTCTAAAGATGACCCTCTGTTGTTTGTTGGCTCAGCAGAGCCTTCACACCTTTCTCTATGGTGACAGAGCAACATCAATGTGGCCATCATGAACATTGGAGCTCCCTGTGCTGGTATGAATGCCGCTGTCCGTTCGGCCGTCAGAATGGGCATCATCCAGGGTCACAGCATGCTGGCTGTCCATGATGGCTTCGACGGTTTGGCTCACGGACAGGTAACTTTTCCCCGAAAACAGATTTAATTTGACCATTGAGAAATAAATGCAACTGAAATGTGTCCGGCTGATATACATATGAAGAGAAATGACATCCTAAAACACTGTCCACTTCCTCAACTTCCTCCTCAATTTATACAGCAACCCTTTTTAAAGAATTATGAGGGTTCTATTATCTATGACCTTGGTTCTAAGTTGTTACAATAAGTAAACTCTGAATGCAGATTGAACCCATCAACTGGACGACAGTGAGTGGCTGGACTGGGAAAGGAGGTTCCGACCTGGGCACCAAGAGGTATGTTTTTGTTCATCTTTCTTTACCCTATAAAGAGAATCAAGCTTTGTCATAACAATACACAACTCTGACACTGTTTTTTTCTAAAGAACTCTGCCAAGTAAATATTTAGAGCAAATCAGCCAGAACATCGCCAAGTTCAACATCCACGCTTTGGTGATTATTGGTGGATTTGAGGTAAGATGTGCCACTAACCATTCTTCATCTTGTAGCGCCTAAAGAGATGCTGGCTGATTGTTCTGCTTATTCCCTATTCATACTTAATATGAAAGTTTTCTGATGGACACAAACCCATCTTCTGCTGTCCTGCAGGCCTATGTTGGAGGCCTGGAGCTGGTTCAAGCCAGAGAGAAATTTGAGGAGATGTGTATTCCCATGGTGGTCATCCCAGCCACCGTCTCCAACAACGTCCCGGGTTCAGACTTCAGCATCGGCGCCGACACCGCCCTAAACACCATCACCTCCGTAAGTGTTCCAGCAGCAGTTATCACACAATAACACACCAAACATCTGGAGATTAACAGCCTGCCGCTTCATTCCATCTGCAGACGTGTGACAGAATCAAGCAGTCTGCTGCTGGGACAAAGCGGCGCGTGTTCATCGTTGAGACCATGGGTGGGTACTGCGGCTACTTGGCCACCATGGCTGGTCTGGCTGCTGGTGCTGATGCTGCCTACATCTTTGAGGACAAATTCAACATCAAAGACCTGGAGGTGAAATAATTAAATGAGATAACTCAGTTGTACTCATTTTTAAAAGATTGTGCAGATGTGGGGGTAATCTGTGTTTGTCTCCAGGTGAATGTTGAGCATCTTTTGGAGAAGATGAAGACAACAGTGAAGAGAGGTTTGATTCTCAGGTAGCTTTTGTTTATATGGTTACATAGAAATGCAGAAAATATGAGTTATAAACCTGCAGAGTGAATGGTGTACACATTTACACATGTACACAAAAATGATTAAAGGACGTGATGTGTATTTTATATTCGGGCCCCTCTTTTCCCATTTTTGAATGGATACATCATGCCCAGTAATCGTAAATCAGACTAAGTCCTATTCCTCCAATTGGTTTCACTCCAAAATTTTAAATGTGTATTCAATCACACAAAAAACAGATTGAAAAATAGAAGAAAGGTCCTTTTAAAAGATCAATTTGGTAGTTCAAATTATTAATTCACATGATGAACTCAGAAAGAGCTTTTATTTGTACCTTTTTTTTTTTTTTTAGCAAAAATGATTAATTAACAAGTTTTGTATCACCCAAATGATATCCCTGCCTGTGACTAATATCCTGGTATCCTACTATTCCGTCTCCAACAGAAATGAGAGCTGTAACGCCAACTATACCACTGACTTCATCTTCAACTTGTACTCCGAGGAGGGCAAAGGCATCTTTGACTGCCGCAAGAATGTTCTTGGGCACATGCAGCAGGTCTGTGTTTGTGGAAGGAGTGCTGCGTCTACATGGTAATGTGATGGATGATAAACATGGCTCTCCCTTAATCCTCTGCAGGGAGGGACCCCAACACCCTTCGACAGAAACTTTGGCACAAAGATGGGTGCCAAGTCTGTTCTGTGGTTGACCGAGAAACTCAAAGATTGCTATAGACACGGTAAGTTGACTTAAATTCAAAACGTAATACTAACACACAGTGATGTAATGCACTGCCCAGGTATAAGTGCAATTGTGAGGTGGTTGCAAAACAAAGAATATTTCCATTTTATGATTTTTCATATTTATACTTTACCACATTTTCAAATGGAATTGGTGTATTTTTACTGTGCTGCCTCAACATTATATAATAATGTGTTGTAATATCAAAATTAAAACAACTAGAACTAGTTATGATTTAAAACCTTTTTTATTTTGTTTTTATTTTTTAATCTTTAGGTCGCATCTTTGCCAACACACCAGACTCTGCCTGTGTGCTGGGCATGAGGAAGAGGGCGCTCATGTTCCAGCCCCTTGGTGATCTGAAGGCAGATACAGACTTTGAGTGAGATGCCAATTTCCAAGACAACATATGGTTCTACTACCAACTTTAATGGTGTAATGTGATAGTAATAATAACCCCCCTGTGTTTGCTGCAGACATCGCATCCCTAAGACAGAATGGTGGCTGAAGATCAGGCCCATTATGAAGATCCTGGCAAAGTACGACATCAAACTCGACACGTCTGAACATGCTGACATGGAGCATGTCATCAAGAAGAGGGGTGGTCTCACCAAGTAGAGGATTCCTGAAAAGCACACCTGTGTATGAAGGCAATTTCCAGCAGTTTTCATCGACATCCCTCTGTGAAAGCAGCTGTTATACCTTTCCTGAAGCACTACAGTTTAACTCAAAACATTCTGCGTACAATTTTGAGAAATAAAGCACTTATCTGGGGGACAAAAGCATTGTTTTTGTCAGTTTGATGCATAAAATATAGATAACTCTGACATATGGAAAGTCCGAAGGAGAATATTCTAATTTTTCATACATTATCCCTGCAAGCATTGGAAAACAGCAAAGCATGCATGATTACTGAGGGTTTGGGAGCTGTGCAACCTGGTTTTGACAAGCCACTGTGAACAAAGAGCACAAAGACACGGCTGTATGTGAAAATCAGCCACAAAAGAAAAGCAGTAAAGCTGTAGGCAGGGTGTGGCCATCCTTTCATTCTTTCTTTCTGCATCGTCTTACTCCTGCAGTGACACCTGAAACTGTGAACACATACACGGACTCGGTGTCTATCTTGCATACATGTTGCACTGATCTCCTGAAATATGTATTATTTTCTTCGAGAATCTTACCTCTAAAATGTCAGTGCATGAATGGAAGATGTGTGCCAAATGGAGCCCCTGTACAATGCAGACAGATGTTTATTCAATTAACCTAACTCACTTACGGTGTGCTTGGTTTACGGCCACAAAACCTGAATTACATTATAGTGAATCAGCAGATCCATCATTAAATACTGTGAATACCTCTGCTGCTGAAATGTGCCCCACATTGTCTTTATTTTCTGGAGACCCCTTTTCTCTCTCTTATTTCTTTTTTCTTTTATAGCACCGGCAATCTGATTAGATACTTGAATTGTCTTAAAACAGCCTTTGTGGGTTCAGTTAAGTGTTCAACATGACTTATCACAGACTCTTGATTACATCTTAATTGGAACTTAAATTCTGATTGGATCATCTTTTCTCCTTTGACTCTCTCTATTAGCTGCACATGAAGCTTCACAGGATCATTTTGTTGTTAAAATCACTTCACAACCTTTGTGAGTGAATTAATTCAAAGATTCATACTGTTCAGTGATATGCATGTATTGTAAAACAGGACACACAGACAAATGTTGTACTGGTAAACATTATTTCTACCATCTATACTACTAGGACAGGAGTATGAAAATGACCGACATTGTAAATACTAAGGAAAAAAGTCTGTGTGGGCAGCTTAAATTATGTCATATGGTCTGTGACAAACATTTTATTAAGGCGCAAATGAAAAGGCAAGATTTGTGCCCCACTCAATAAGAAAGAAACATGAATGATGGGGGGGGGGGGGATCCTCTATGGAGTTCAAACAGCAAAAAAAATGACCTCTCAAAATAACTACAAAAAAGTCCTGTAATGTCCTTATAATTTCAAGAGCTTTCTATTATTTTTGTAGATTCTAAAATTACATCAAACATTTCAGAATTGGAATTCTATGAATCTAAGAAACAAATAAACTTAGTTTACTCTATATTGAACCACATGTAAACTATGCCTGAGTATTCGACTTTATTTAAATAATGCATTACTTAATATTCATATGTCTTTAAAAAGCCACAGCAGAAGAAGAATAAGATTTCCAGTCGGTACAGTTGACTAACGCACTGTGTGGCGCCAAAAGAAATCGTGAGAGAAACACTTCTGTAAAAATGTGTTCATGGAACTACAGGTTTTTCCCCAAAAACATACTAAGGTACTATAAAACAGTACAGTATCAACTGCCAGGGGGAGGATGCAGATATTTCAAAGGCACTGAATCAGTTAATCTAACACGAATAAATTGTAAGGAGCACATAAATCTAGGGTGAACTGCTTTCATATTAATAGTATCTGATAGTTACAGTATATTATGTAGCTTTATTTGTAAAAATGGAAAGAAGTAGTTTGTGTTTCGTGTATCTGCATTTATGATGATGCCATTTAGCACAGAATTGAATAAGATTGAGGATTTAGATTTTTTTCCTTCTTGGATGGACAGTTAATGAAGCCAAACAACATATGCTCAAAGCAAAGAGAAAAATGAGGTTCAATACGAGTCAAAATCAAGATGCAAATATCGTCCCATAATTTGGTGGGGGGGGGCACAAGACCAAAACAAATGAAACACATCTTCAGGGTGTCCTTTACAGAAAAAAACAAAACAATTTAAATCTACATCTTTTTTTAATCGTTGTAAGAAAACTTCAGATGGTTAAATTCTGTGAATTATTTTAAAATATACTTCTTAGACCTTATTTATCAAATATTCAGCGGACAAGTTCAAAATCTTTTTCCAGTCTAGATACTTCTTCTTCTTCTTCTTTGTTTATTGGCGGGTTGCAGCCATGACATTGAAGGAGCATACCGCCACCTACCGTATCGGAGTATGTAACGTGGACTTTATTTCCTACTTTTCATTAGCTGCTAAAAAAATTCAATAATAATAATAATAATAATAACGATAATAATAAAATAAAAAATACATAATAATAATAATAACAAAATGAAATAAAATAAAAATAAAACACAAAAAAACCTCCCAAATTCTATTACATAATCCTGTATCCTTCAAATTTTCTAAAGAAAAATTAAAATTAAATAAATAATTATAATAATGATAATAATAATAATAATAACAAAATAAAATAAAATGAAAATAAAAATAAAACATAAAATACTCCCAAATTCTATTACATAATCCTGTATCCTTCAAATATTCTAAAAAATAAATAAAATAAAATAAAATAAATAATAATAATAATAATGATAATAATAATAACAAAATAAAATAAAATAAAATGAAAATAAAATAAAACACAAAAAACTCCCAAATTCTATTACATAATCCTGTATCCTTCAAATATTCTAAAAAAAATAATAAAATAAAATAAATAATAATAATAATGATAATAATAACAAAATAAAATAAAATAAAATGAAAATAAAAATAAAACACAAAAAACTCCCAAATTCTATTACATAATCCTGTATCCTTCAAATATTCTAAAAAATATAAAATAAATAAATAATAATAATAATGATAATAATAATAACAAAATAAAACAAAATAAAATGAAAATAAAAATAAAACACAAAAAAATTCTATTAGATAATCCTTCAAATATTCCACAATAGCTCTTTGTAAATATGGATCTGACACGACTTCTCTCTGAGACAATCCGCGTGTTCGACGGTTACCGCTGCGTGTTGTGACCCACCTCAAGTTCGGTTGAGTCGAAGGGTGGAACTACAGTTTGAATCCGGAAAAGGAACAGGAAATGGTTGCTGCAGAGGTCACCGACAACTCGCGGTGGAAGCCGGGACGGACGGAGGCGGACTGTGTGCCTGCGCCGAGGAAAGGTGCGTGTCCCCAGTGTCCGCTCCGGTCGCCCGGTCAGGAATGCGCCTCTGGAAGCCGGTGTGCGTTGCAGTAGCCCCCCCAAACGCCCGCTGAGCCCGCGGTGTGAGCACACGCACGGTGTGAGCACACGCACGGTCTGGCACCGCGTGTCACATCACTCTCTGCGCCTACAAGTGGGCTTGATTGAGCTAGCTGCCGTTAGCCCGCTGCGCTGATTCAGAGCACGCTAGCTCGCTAGCCGCTAGTAGCAGAGAGTCGGAGACCGACCCAGTCCACCAGGAGACCACCGGACCGGCTGCTGCTGCTGCTGCTGCTGCTGCTGAAGAACCGGGCCGGCGTTTCCCCGAGCAGGAGGAGGAGGCGGCGGCGGCGGTGGTGGTGGTGGCAGGCGGGGGGCCGGGAGAACGCGACGGGGTGGAAGTGAGTCAGGAGCGGCTGATGAGTTCAGACCAGAGCGGAGAGCCGCCGCTGCTGCAGGAGGAGGCTGATCCCGGACCGACGAGCGGTGGGAAGGACGAGGCTCCGCGGGGGAGCGAGGGCGGCTCGGGCGGCATGGTGAGTGCGCGGCCTGCGGCAGCTAACGAGCTAGCTTGGGAACCTGTTAGCACACTACGCCCCCCCCCCACCCACCACCCCTCCCCCACCTCCCCCCCCCCCTCCCGTGCGCGTAGAGCAATATTTCCTAACCCACTGCTAAAATTAACCCGATCGAGCCCCACAATTGACGGTTCCCCTCACGACCTTCTCACGGCCCGCACGGTCACTCCCCTCCGCCGGCGTGGCGCACACGGAGCCCCCCCCCGAGTGTGTCTCGAGTCCCCGGCAGGTCGTTTATCAGCGGCTCCATCTCCACCCACAAAGCCGCCAGCTAACACTAGCTTAACGGGCTCGCACGGTCGTTTGCTGAGTAATCATTAGCCGGCGGGTTGTGTTACCGTGAAGTTCGGTGTGATTGTACATAACGCTGCGCAGCGATCGACTTGTTCTCCGCACACAAGCGATCGCCGCTGCGGTTCGTGGCCTAAGACGGAGGATCGTTCACCCAACGTCTGTGTGAGCTAATCGCACCGCTAGCTCACTGAGCTAACCCAGCTAGCGCAGTGACATGCGTTGCAAATCACCGGCCTGCGCTGCGCAGCGCGGTCAGCTGACAGCACTTGGCTCGCCACGGCCTCCAACACAGAAGCAAGCATTGTAAGCATGTGTCAAGTTGTACGATACATAACTGTCACAGAGGCCTCAAGCGTTCACCCCCCCACCCTCCCCCCAACCCCCATTCTTTTCTAATTGGAAGAGAAGTGTGTTGTTGTGACTGGCAGCTGTGCTTGTCAGTGCTTTTTGCATACAGAGGGTGGATCTATTTGCAGGTGACAAGTGCCAATGTCAAAAGAAGAGGCTGGTAAATATGACAGTCGGATCGATGGCGAGTAAAAGGATGCACATGGCACGTAGATCTCAATTCAATCAGGTCATGTCAAGTTCACACCAGCATCTGTGTATGTACAGTGTGTGTGTGTGTTCTATTCCTGGACACTGATCTTTGCTGGGTCAGGGTTTCTCCTGCAGTTCACTACCAATTTGATATCTGCACACATTGCTGAATCATAGAATGTCAAATTGGGTGGGTGAAGTGAACACACTAAAGCCTTTAACATTGTTAGTCGTTGTTATTTATCAGCACAAGTATTACAACATTTTCATTACTCAACACAACTAAACACCCCCCCCCCTTGAGTTTAGTGGGGTAATACCCTCTTTTTGTCAACAGGGGATCAGGAGGCTCTGTGTGGGCACACTTCTTTGTACTGCAGAATTCTCTGCTTTCCAAAAGGTGTTTCCTTCCCAATTAATATAAGCTGGAAGCAATTAGTGAGATCAGCAGGTGCCATGATTGGTCGTGTCTGGCCTCATCGCTACATCATCAGAGATCGCAGTGGAACCTCTGTATGGAATCTGTGGGGGTTTTGTGTTGCTGCTGCCAGGTTTTCATAATGTTACCTGAAACAACTTGCACCTGGTAGCCAGTAGGACCAAGATGCTTTTTGCTTATTTCGTAATCTTCGATAGGGGAAATAAAATGTGAAGTAATACAACCATGTAGATGAACAAAGCGTATCTGACCAGACAGTTTGGGTTGTGTTGTCTGTATCTTAAAGCCAAGCTTAAAAGTTGTTAGTTTACAGAATTTTTGGTAAAGAGTCCACATTCAAAATTCTGACTGTCACAGCGCAAGTGTAATCAGTATGGTTTTCGTTCAGATGTTTATGTTTACAATGTATTGTAACTGCCTAAACCTGCTCTCTCTGCTCTGAAGGTCACCTCGAAGGGTACTAGTTTGAATCCAAATGCCAAGGTGTGGCAGGAGATGCCTGTGGCCTCCAGCGAGACTGTTACCACCAGCCCCCACTGGCCCCCCTCGGACATCCGTGAGGGTGAGAGACACTTGCCTTGCCCAGTAGAATATTAATCAGTCATTGATCTTATTCTGAATTAATTTGGATTTATTGAAACATTCTAAACATGTGTTTTGTAGTAAGCCAAAAAGATCATTTAAAATGTTGGCAGCCATGAAAATCAGACTAAATCGCAGGCATTACCTTCTTGGCAGGTTATTCTGAGCCATCGTCTGCTGGGGGCAAACAGTACACTGTGGGATTCACAGCCCTGGATGACAGCAGCACCACAGCAACAGCTGAGATAGCAGTAAATGGAATGGACCCTCCAGAGTTGGGCTTTTCCCCTGCTGAGTCCACCACGGGGACCTCAGGTCAGTCTTGCCACGTCATGTGGAGGCGCCTCTACACATTAACTTAGGATCGGACTTGGTTTGGTCCAGTTTCCAAAACATGCTTCCTCTGATACTCATCTGAAGTGTGCGTTGCATCTAAAACCTGGCCAAGACTCAATGCCCTTGCATTAAATGTGCGTTTCCACCACAATGTGCTTTCCACTGCACCATGCTAACCCCCACCAACCAATCACCTCAGCAGGTGATTTCAGTGACAGCGAATCTTAATCAGGCGGCAGCGTCTGCTTTTGATGGAAATCTGCAGACTGCTGGCTCTGCGTGACACATGGCCTAGCTTTAAAATGACTTGCAGCAAGGTGAAACAGAACACAGTCTGCCTTTGCAGTTATTTGGATTTCATTTATCACCATTAAAGGCAAACGTTTTGTTTAACTCTGGATAACAAACACACCTTTGAGTCTCGCTTGGCCTCTTCAGACTGTTGGTCACCTTTCCGAAATGACCTGTTCCTTAAAATGTAATCTATTTAGACCAGCATAAACATCACACTCATCAAACACCGTATCGTGCACAACTTCCAAGTACATAAGACCCGTGTATGACAAATTACACACCCCATTTAGTAGGTTTCACATTAAGTTTAACGTCCACTGTCACCATCCAGACTATTTAATTTTTGTCTTCCTTTTCCACAGAACCTCATTTATTTAGTAGATACTTCTCATAAAATGTTACGCAATGAACTTGCTCTCATTTTACCTCCACAATTGGTTTCAAGTATCACTGTGATATAATAACAGGGTTTATATGAAATGTCTGTAAAGCAATTTTCCAATTACTCCATAGCAATTGTATTGAAAATCTGATTCTAAACCCGATAAAGCTTTCAGACCTACAGACCCCCTCACTGCTAATACTATTTTGTGCTTTGTAGGGGATTCGAAATCTGAAGAACAACCAGTCTCCTCTGAGAATCTGCGCGAGTCTCTGAAGAAAGAGCTTGAGTTTTATTTCTCAAGGTAAGAGTCAAGCACCTAAAATATCTTTTGTGCTATGTTGAGATATGGTATGTAGAGAGGAGTAATGTTGATTTATTTTGCCATTCAGAGAAAACCTATCAAAGGATTTGTACCTGATGTCCCAAATGGACAGTGACCAGTTTGTGCCCATTTGGACCATCGCCAGCATGGAGGGCATCAAGGTCCTCACCACAGACATGGACCTCATCCTTGATGTGTTGAGATGTAAGGGGCCAGTTTCAGATGCCGAAAGTGAAAACACCGGGCGTCTTTTGGTTTTTGGTTTCAATTGTGATGCCTCTCTCCTTTCCCCCATCTCAGCTTCTCCCATGGTACAAGTTGATGAAAAAGGAGAAAAAGTGCGCCCGAATCACAAGCGATGCATTATCATCCTGAGGGAGGTCCCAGAAACCACACCGGTTGAGGTGACAACAGCTGGATGAAAACCCCTGAAATGAAGTGAGCGTGCTCAGCTGCAGTCTTTTATTAATCCCCGCTGTCTCTCTTTCAGGAAGTGGAATCGCTGTTCAAAAATGAAAACTGTCCGAAGGTGATAAGTGTTGAGTTTGCACACAACAACAACTGGTACATCACATTCCAATCAGATACAGATGCCCAACAGGTGAGCGCCAGCTGATTGTCTTCAAATGTCTAATGTATTCAGTTGAATTGTTCAACTAATTTGCTTCACAACTGTCTCCCATCCCATCCTCAGGCATACAAATACTTGAGAGAGGAGGTAAAAACATTTCAGGGAAAACCCATCATGGTGAGTTAGAGTTTCACATCTTGTGTATGTTGAATAGTCCCAATTGCGATCGTTTTGTCACTCTGTTTGCCTTCTGCTCTCATGCTCACAGGCCAGGATAAAGGCCATCAACACATTCTTTGCAAAGAATGGCTACCGTAGCATGGACAACAGCCTTTACACCCAACAGTCCCAGAGCCAGTCCCAGTATAGTTCTCCACTCTACATGCAGCATGTCTACCCCCAGCAACAGTACCCAGTCTATGGCATCGTACCTCCCACCTGGACGCCCTCGCCCACACCGTATTTCGAAACTCCTTTGGTGAGAATCGCTTAATAATTTCACAAAGTTCAGTAGTTGAACTGTTGTTGCCGTTTATTCAAGTTGACCTGAATCTTCGAATGATTGACATTGTAGAATTCATGCCCAGTGATGAGATCATGATGCGCATAGAGGGAAACTGGTGTGTTGGAGTAACTGGCTTTGATTCTCTCTCTTCTCTTCATCTTTTTTTCCTCTATCTGTCCTTCTTGTACAAAGTCAAGTGCTTCACACCCATCCTGATGAGCGTTCAGATTATGAGATCTGAGGGTTAAAGATGCGCCAAAACTTACTTTTCTGTGAATAATGCTGCTTTGTTTTTGCCATTTGAAAATACATGATTCTTAACGACTACAATCTACTCTAGTACATACACCTCAAATACTGGTGATTCCCAATTGTTGTTGATGTTGTAATATATATTGAATGTTGGAAGTAAAGGAAAGCGAGTCTTTATAAGCCTTGTGCACCAGCGATAGTTGGAATGCAGTAATTCTCATTCAAGAAACCCATATAAACCCTTATTGTTCACTGTCACCTTGTTGTGTAGCATTGGAAGAGTGACGCATTACAATTGAATTGATATGAGTTTTCCCTTTTAGCAATTAGAA
>CAESWR010000061.1:1612181-1627829 GCA_903171835.1 Mullus surmuletus | reverse complement strand
AAAAAAAAAAAAAAAGTTGATTTCGGGTAATATTTTTTCCCCAGCCAATCAGATTCCCGCAGCCGCTTTAATTGACAGCGTCCGGGGCTTCTTGCTGCTCCGCGCGCCGTTGATTGACGTGCTCGGAGCCAATTGTAGGAAACAATAGGCGGTCTTGTTACGGGAAAAGGCTGGGCTTAAAGTCGCTCTCGTACGCAAGCGAGCGGAGAGGGTAATGGAGGCGAGACAGACCCAACTTTTTCAGGGCCAAGTCAGCGTTGTTGAGGAGCGACTCAATAGTCCCGGCGCTCCGTGCGTGAGCGCGAGCACATTCGTGTAACTCTCTTCAAAGGAACCGCTCGCGTGCGTTGGTCCGGGGGCTCCTTTTTTTATTTGATTAAATTTTTTTATTTTTTTTTTTTCTGCTGTGGTGTCTCGTCTCATGCTGCTACAGGAACAGCCTCTCAGGCGCGCCAAGTCTCATGTAATCATATCTATAGAATGGCTATTTGAGCTGCTGAGCGCCACGGGAACCGCATCCCCACGCGTGTCAACACCTTTATTAGGAATGTAGGTCATGTTTTTTGGCTGAGTTGTTGAAACTTTCTATATATCTGCAGTAGTTAGAGGAGATTTCTGCAGGACTTGTGCTTGACTGCAATGTGTCGCTCCGCCGTGTGCACTGTGAAGGCAGCATATGCATCACACATTTTTAAACTGAAATGATTCAAAAGTGAGCACACATGCACTGTTTTTTGGATTCATATGTGCACAAAGACACTGTGCAGACCCTATTCTCCCCAGAGCGGTGGTGGTGGTGTGGTCTTTGTAGTCTCCGAGATAAATCCTTTTGCCAAGTGTCTTATCTAACATTAGGAAACTGTTCTGTGTCCACCCTGTGTTGTTTCGCACTATGTGGTAGCCCGGCATGAAGTTAGCTTTTAGACCTTGTTAGTTATGTAGACCTGGGTGTTGGATTTCATTTGTTCCATTTACCAAATCTCAGGTTCACTTTGCTTACATAAATACACACTGGCTGTTGTACTCACCCGGCTACAGCCCTAGATCGCCCTGTCTTGAAAGTTCATAGCCCACATTCACAGAGCCTTACCTGAGATTCAACAAACATTTCTAATCCTTCTTTCCTTTGGTCACTGGCTGCCTCTCCCCTCCCTTATTTCCCTTGTTTGCGGGGTCTCCCCTACCCTCTGGCAATTCAAGCCTCGGATTCCAGCGTCGAGGCTGCAGCGTGAGCTATTAATACAGTTTGTTTAGTCAGTTTCCTAGCAAGCTGCATCAAACACTGGATGGCTGTGGCTGGTTATAGCCGGGACACGTTCCCCCACACCTGCTGAGTCTGAGAAATCCAAGTGAACGGCGGGACCTTGGCAGCGGCTCCATGAGAAGGACAGGAATTAGGGCACTTTGAGTGCTTCCATGTCACCTTGGATGAAAGGAGGCAAAAATAGGCAGACTTGATATCCAATGCTGTAATGAATATGAGTAATGTGCATTTGGACCAGCAGACTGATTTATTGTCTCTCCCAGATTTGAGGTCCGCATGAAGTCGAGCATTTTACAGTGTGCAGTAAAACCGTACACACTGTCAGCTCATTAATTATTCTTAGTTTATTCTCAGTAATACACATCTGACAGTGAAGATAGTAAATAGTAGTTCTCTAGTTTCTGACTACGTCCTTACAGATGTGTTACTTACCACAGATTGGAGTTATTTGCTGTCTTTGCCGAAGAAAAGACTGTAACACATGATTAAGATATTTGTTGGCGCAGCTATGAAAACAAATTGTATTTTCCATCCTTGTCATTTGGAATTTATGGTGCACTTCCCACGGAATCAAATCCCACATTTCACGTTTGTGCCAGCCAAGTTAATGTCTAGCATGTCTTTAGTGAGATGTAAACTCTAGAGCTCTGAAATCTGGTCTCGCTCCCCACGCCAGATGTGCCTATTTCCCCATGCGGTCCACACCCTCGCTATAACGAGCTCGATGGAATATCTCGTTTGCAGACACATCTCTGCCCAAATACACTCAGTGGATTGGAAGCACTTTGCGAGGCTACTGGCACTGACCTGTTGCCTTTCTCCAGTGCATGGGAGGTCTGCAAGCGGCAGTGCACAAGGCTTCTGACTGCTAACGAGACATGGAGCAGGACCCTCTTCACAAAAAAAGGCGCAGAGTCGAGAGACACAACGGTTAGGCCTGTTACAGGCCTGGCGTCATGGGAGAGCGTCGCATTCCAGCACAAGGCTTCAGTAATCATGTGTTGGCTCAGGGGCAGCTGTCCTCAGTTGAGAGAGAGAGAGAGATGGAGGCAGGAAGGAGGAAAATATACTGACTTCAACACTGGGAAAACTTTCAGACATTTATGCATCGCCAACATAATGAATAATCTGTCCCGCTCAATAACGTTAGACTACACGCTCAGCCCGTGCAGTAGGTACAGTGGAGGTTAACACGCTCGCTGGTAGTACCGTGCTGAAGAACTCGCATATATGGCTCTCCATTTTTTTGGAAAGCCAGATGCGTTCTGATAGATCAGTGATATTTTAAAAGAAAATCGTAAAATTGGCATTACAGAGAGGTTACAACAATCCAGATGGACAGAGGTTGTCATAGCCAAAGTCAAAGTTGGGAAAGTGGCCCACTCCCACATCAAAGACAAACATTTTTGAATGGTTAGTATTGATTCATAAAGGCTGCCTGACATCCCTGCAAGTGACACCGTGCTAGCTGAACCTTTTGGAGCGCTGCAGTAGCACTGACCTTTGTTTATTGAAAGGTTTCTTCTTGTATACATGCAAAGCCTTTGATGCATGTTGTTAGTCGCTGTGCTGTCAGTGGGATGGCATTGCGTAATAGCTGCCAGACATCACTGGGGCCAGCTGAGAGCGCTGAAACATTAATGTCCCTCATCCATCGCCATTGCCCTCATCTCCCCTCCCTCTCTGCAATTCTACTGTTTAAATTTAATGACCAAGTTGTTTTTGTTCACTTCCTAGTTCGTGTCTCCGCATGGAATGCTGCTCATTTGTACAGTACAGTGCCGGGTGGGTGGGGCTTTTTCTTAAGTGGGCAGTCGCAAAGAACTCTTTGCCACTGTGGAAACAGCTGATAGAGCCTGCAAGCCTCACACAGCTTTGGTTTATGTCACCGAAGCTTTTGGCACAAATAGAGGAGAATCCAAAAAAAGGCATAGTGCATATTTAAGTCAAGTCCTGGCGTCAAGAGGCATGGGATGCAAGTCGTTCCATTGAAAAGTCCTGGAAGTGTTGCAAAATATATAAAATTGTCAAGTTTCCAATGCTATTTCACAGTAACATTAAATATTTATATTGTACAATACTACAACACAAGACAGAACTGCAGAGTGACATCTGTTGATCCCTGAAATCATGAATGCCATCATATTGTGACTTAAGTCACAATGGTGGCTGCAGGTTCTTAAAACCCGCGAGGGAGAATTGTCGACTTCAAATCTAAATCGCTTTCATACTACAGTGGTATGTTATTACACAAAGCGGTGGGGATTTTAGGTAGAGTAAGGGAGGCATGGATTGGAGCTTGTAGCACTGATGCACTTTTGGCTGCAACAAGTATTGTTTAGTTGTCAGCAAAGAGGCACTGACATAATCACATTTGTATTTATTATACAATACCCTATAATGTTGTTCCTACAAATGTCATGACCAACCGAAGAGGTGTCTTGCGACTCAGTTCAAGGAAATGAAAAAGTGCAAAAGTTGTAATGAATTGACAAATGAGGAACATGTTGTGGGGGACTTTGCTTCAGGGTGTATTTGTGCTTTGGATTCCTCTCAAGGAAAACAGAGTTTGTGCACCAACAGAAATGTAGACAGGGACTGAAGAAGTGTTAAACGAAGGGAAAAGGTTGTTGGGAGGTGCTGGATAGGTGAGGGGAGGGAGTTGTAATGAGAGAAGGAGGGATTGGAAGTGAAGGAAAACGAGACAGAAGAAAAGGGGAGATATCTTTGTGTAAACGGGAGCTGTCGTCCTCTCTGGAAGTGCCTCCTCATTGGCCAACCAGAAGCCCCCCTGTGTGAAGGAAGTATCACCAGGGAAACTTGGTCTCGCTGCCTCTGTGTGCGTGTTTTCCTCCTTGCCAGGGTTATTTTTATATAGCGTTCGGCTTCCTGCTCCGACTGAAGACTAAGAGACACACCATCCCCGTTTTGTTGTTTTCTGGAATCTAGTTCACCAAAATCGAGGAAAGCCGCAGCAATGTTTTCTTCTTCTCCTCTCCCACAGTTATATTGCAAGGTCTTTGCAAAAATGGGGGACGACCGACCTTTTGTGTGCAACGCTCCCGGCTGTGGACAGGTAAGTCTGCCCCTTCCTTGTCTTGGGTCTCAGGTGTGTGTTTGAGGCTGGAGGGGGGTTGCTTTTGTGTAGCTATGACAGTGACCTTTTACAAACACAGTCAATTACAACCAGAAGAACAAATATTTACTCTGAAAGGGAAACGGCTTTGCATGTACTAATAGAGAACTTCTTAATCGTGAGAAGTATTGAACTTGAAGGCTTGAACACTCTCGATGATCCACACTCTCAGCGTTCTTGCTAACACGCTGTCCTGTGAGACAATGCTGTCTCCTTCAGCAGTGATTCACTGGAAGCTCCGGTGAGTAATCAGAGCACAGTTATTGTTTCAACCTGTCACTGTTGACTCGGAGTGCCTGCAGACACAGGTTTGAGCCATGCCAGTGACTCAGCTGAGCGCCAATAGTGCACTCACATGCCAGCAGCATGGTGCATTGTCAGGGCTTGGCCTGATATCACAGCGAATTAAAAGAAACGTGTTCTAGAGCTCACCGTTATTCAACGCAGCAAATATTTTAGAAGTTGTGCCCAATTATCTGTCTGACGCTGTGTTCAGTTGGGTGTGATGTGCTTGCTGAGGGATTATTTCTGTTTGGAAGAAGAAAATGTCCATGTGACTGAGAAGCATTTGTGATTCATAAAGTCAATTCCATTTCAAGAAGATTGGAGGCAATTTGTTGTACATGCAGTCTGTGGTTTGAAAATAAGTTAAATATGCATGGGTCACTTAAATGAATTATGATTTGTTGTTTTGTTGTCAGAACATTATGGACCCCGAGGGAAAACATTCAGCTTTCCTTTCACTTGTTTCTATGATGTCAATTCTCGACATATTTCATTTATAGACTTCATTATTAATTTAGTTCACAGTTAAAGCGACAAAATGACAAGGAAGCTTTTCAAGCATATGTGATGATTGACAACATGGTTCCGTCTCCAGCTGTGGCTCTCTGACCAGCTTTGTTTGATTGTCAAACAGGTCTGGGATCGTAGTGTGGTGTGACGGGGCTGGCTGCTTGGGTGTGTTTCTGATATCACAACACAGTGTTATTTACACAGAGTTATTTACACATTATCACAGCAAGACTCATTGGAACATTCTCAATCCCATTGTCAATTTTATCAATGCTTACAACATCAAGTTATCAGAATTGAATTTGTTAAATCTTTTTAATTTTTTTAATTTTTATTTGTGTAAAGATCGACATTCACACAGTAGTATAAAGTTTACATGACCATGTAGCAGTAATGTGGTTTCCAGCGACGGAGTAGATAAAGGTCACCACAATACCATAAACACCTGAATCGACAGTGACTAGCAGGTTTCACAGTGAAATTGTTATGGGATGACATCTCTTTGTCAGTAGACGGACTGAGAATGGACAAAAATAACTGCATTCATAATCATCATAGGTTGTTTACTGTGTACAAATAATTTTAGTGATAGCATTTACTGGTCGCTTGCTTGGTTTTTAGGAAACAAAACCTCACACACAGAAATGCAACAAGGTGACAGTGATAACGGTCACAACCTTTGACTGTTTTCTGTACTCTCATTTGATCATGTGAGTTTCTGTGGGATACCAAAAAGTCCCGGGAACATCAGAATACTCGCTCTAATCTGCAACCATGGTCTAGTGTATGCATTGTAATTAAAAGTTTTTAAAAAATGTTTCTATCTGTCATTATGTCTGTGGCTGCGCTACATTTTAAAATTCAATTAAGATTTGTCAAGATTTGAAAAACCATCCAGTTTGCAGCAGACATTACCTGTTTGTACATGCTACTGACAGAGCAACATTTGTATACATCTGGAGTTATCTTTCTGTTGATGAATGTAACCCCAACCAGATCATTTCATGGCAGGGTGCAAACACCAGCAATATATTCATATATCTTTTGTTGCTAAAGTGTTTCATTGTGTGTTTCACATTCTACACACACTTTTACCAACTCATCTATTACAGAATATTTGATAAAAGAACACAGTGTGAGAAATGCAATTGATTAAAAATTGACTGGCGGACTGATTAGCGTAAAGCTCTGGATAATAAAATCTAGATACAACATTGATAGTGACCCCTTTCATATTACATGCAGTCATTTGATTCATTTTGAATGTTAAAGCATCGATCAATGCAGATTTTAGTGTTGTCTTAACACAGACAGCTGACCAAGAAAAGCATCATGATGAATGACACTTGTCACAATGAATGACAAGTGTCAGTCATTTCAAACACTGATTCTACAGATGCATTCTCAGTTTACACCAAAAATATGATCGAATGCCAGTACTCTGTCCTGCATGTTGTGCCATCTAGTATCATTATGCAAATTGTGATGTTTCATTGTCTTTGATTCAGTTTATTTGTGCACATTCAGACAACAAACGCACTTTAAGAAAGTATGCGGTTAAATGTGGTTTTACTGCTGCCCTTTACAAGCACCAGTTGTCTACCAGGAAAGTCTGAATCATGCCCGTAATAGAACAAGGATGATTGACTCCTGGCTTTGCTCTGGGTTTTCCTTTTACCAAGTTAACAACAACAACAAAAACAACTGCCCCCCCCCCTCATTGTACGATGTGCGGTATTTACTGCATGGGGAGCAGTAACCCCAGCTGCCAGTATCTGCAGGAGGGAGATTAGCAGGAGATAGTTTCCTCTACAAGACCCAGCCACTTTGTTCATAGCGAAGAGACAAATGAGACATGTAGTTGTATTGGTGATGATGCCTGGTGGGGCTAAAAATAAGCCCCCTGACACTTGACTGTGTTTCCACTTCGCTCTCTCGCCACTGAGCTTGCAACTGCAACGCGGCACCCTAAAATAGGCTGCAGTGAATGGTGAATAGGCTGCTACCAGAGCCGAGATTTTTCCTCCGCCTCCCACGTCTCTGACTGATTCACCTCGCCACTTCTCCAAGAAAGAAGCACCATGTCATGGAGGACGCCTGTGGGTGCTCTGTTCCCGGGGTCTGTTTTTTCTTGGGCGCCGGACCTCTGGTGGCTCCCATTGAGGATATGTAATAGAAAGTAAAAGAACACTGGTCGAAATGGAGACAAGGCTTACTGCGCATTCATGTTTTACAGGGCAGACTAATTTGGTGTGTTTTCTTTTGTAAAAGCACTATTGCATTTGGTTTGGTTTTCTATTCCAATTGCTTTACTCGATCTTGTCAATTTCAAGACTTTTGTCCTTTCCCTACATTTTTGTATTGGAAAATAATGTTTGGTCTCATCCACAAGAGCCTGATTTTCTCCTCTTGTATGTGTCAAGTTATCCAAGCCCATGCTTTGGAGTTGTAATAAGGCCAGACATGCTGTTAAGCCATGAGGAAATTTACACCACATGGGCGGTTTTTTGTGTGTAGTTTGTCACATAATGGCACAGTATAGACTGCGTGTATTGAACTATATATTCAAAAGATTATCTGTCTCTGATTGTTGCAACATGATATCTGGGTTAAAGTGCTATGTGCCGTTTCTTCAGGTCAACAGGACAAGTCGACAGTTACTTGGAGGCATAGTTATATAATGTACTTACATTGCTTCTTTTCTTATTCCAGAGGTTTACGAATGAGGACCACTTGGCTGTACACAAGCACAAGCACGAGATGACACTGAAATTTGGACCACCCAGAACTGACTCTGTCATTATTGCAGGTATAAATGCAAAGCTTTTTTTTTCTGTACCATAAAAGAAGAAATGCAAGAAGTGTCCTCCAGCATTAAGATTAAGACTTGCTGTACCTCAGTGTCCGTGCATTCCTTCACTTAGTATCATCTCATGCAAAGTAGCTCCCTAGATACATAGGTGACTTCGCTGTCTATATTAATGCTAAGTGTGAAACTAAGTGTGAAAGCGTCACTTTGAAAGGATATCTGTGTTCATTCCCTTTTGCCAGATCAGACACCTACTCCCACCCGCTTCCTAAAGAACTGCGAGGAGGTTGGTCTCTTCAACGAGCTGGCCAACTCCTTCGAGCAAGATGACGAAGAAAAAAGGGCAAAGAACTCTGTAAGAGTGCAGTCATAGATTTGTCACAGTTCTAACAGAAACCAGTGGAATTTTCTGTGAACTCCCATTAACTGAAAATGTTCTTTGCTATTTCCGTAATCGTTGATGTGGTCAAAACTGATTGTTAGCAGAAATTCCTGTTTGTAGTAAATTGTCATCGCAAGAGCTTATTATGGTGGCTTCTCTCTTTGATTTCAGTTCACACAAACCAATTCTAATTTTTCTTGCTTTATTTTTACTGGCTAAATTTTGATGTTCTTCATGTCCTTACAAATGTTATTATGATAATCTGTACATAAACTCTTGTTTTATTTTATTCTGATATGACAACTGTTCATTTCAGCTTCCTGCTCCCAACTCTGTGGCTTTGGACATGAGCCTGCAGACGCCATCCGATGTGAAGGTGAAAGAGGAGTCGCCCGTGGAGGTTGACTCCTCGCCACCGGACAGCCCTGACTCCCTCTCTGGGCAGTCAGACAACAGCAGAGAGCCTTTGGTTAAAGGAAAGGTAAGATTTAAATGGCCAAAATCCATCAGTGAGAGTGATGTAGGTCATCAAATTATGTGCATAGGATCAAGCTCATGTCAGTATGACCTTTACAGAACCGCAGTGATTTATGGGAATTGCAACATTATTTTTGTCCTGTAGTTATTCCTGACGTGTGATTGTTGCTCTTGTTTTAAGTAAATAAGCTGTAGATTTTACGTAATTTATCATACCTCAAATCCCATAGGACACACCTCCCAGGAGTTCAGCCCCCACACCAACCATTGTGCGTCCGGGCTCCCTTCCGCTACACTTGGGCTTTGATGCCCTTCAGCCCACCATGCCATCACCCACCTCTGTCATTACACAGGCACCACCTTCTAATCGTACTTTGGGGTGAGTTCAGTTCCGCCAACATCTCTCTGCTGACCACTTCCAACCTGACTGGCTACATTTTCCCAGCATTCACTAGTTTAAGAGTCAACTCCACACATCATATATCAGGGATACATGTGAGGAAACCATTCCAGTCTATATTCGTCCTTTCAAATTGAAATGTGCAAACAATTTTTCCCCCCTTCACTCTTCACATCATCATACATTTGCCATATCATTGCCATTGTGTGATGTTTTCCTCCCTCAACAGTCGTATTAGTCGGAATAGAAAGAAAAGAGAAAATGTGCAAACAAAACATTTAGTTATTTGTTGGGAATGAGAAGGCAAGAGATGGTGTGACAAAGAGCGAAAGAAACAAACTCAAGACAAATTGTGCAAGTGTTAAGTGATTTGGCCATATTTTTTTGTTGTGTTTTTCCCGGATAAAGGCTGCTGATCATCAATGTAAGCATTATGATAGGACCTTTTAGAGTTAAATTTATTCTTTATTTGGGGTGGATCTAGTGAGGCTGATGCTGAAAGACGGTCTTACCAGAAAAACCCTGAAGGCTCAACAGCAGCTGTTCATGCAGCCTGCCCACTGCTCACTGACAACCACTTTGACATCAGTGATTCAAAATATTAAGGAAGTGACATAAATCCTGTATAACACAATGCTACCATATCTTTCCTGGAAATTGGTAAACGGTAAACTTCTCTTTTTCTGAATGAATGAATAAAGCTTATGAAAGCAATCACCTGGATTCTCCTCCTCAGTGTGGCACGGAAAACATAATACGCATGTGCCTTTACTTCTGGAATCGTACTGTATATTATGGAGGTGTTCCACTGAGATACTCACAGTTTGGAAGCTCTCAGTGTAAGAGGCATGTGTTTCTCTCAACACCTGAGTGTTGAGCTTGAATCTGGTCTGACAGTGCATGAAATACAGTCATTGCTGTGCTGTCACCACCACATTGTCTGCATGTGTGGTCGATGCGAGCTCTACACTGAGCCGGACCTACAGGTATTTAAAGCTGCCCACCCTCTCCACTGGAGTCCTGCTGATGTTGAGAAGGCTACAGAGCCTCATTTACTTCCTCTCAGTATCTGGCTGACAGTTAGAGAGTCTGTGTCAGTATTTTGGTTAGAATACCACTTATTGAACTAAATGTCCTTTCTGTTTAACGATTTTTGTATACCCAGTGTGGACATTGTTCGGAGTGAAAGGTACTCTATTCTAGAAACTTTGAAATATACATATGCCATAAGTCTTTTCCTGTGCTGTCTAGATCTCCAACCAGCCACTACCCCATGATGATGCTTCCCACCGGCCAAGCCATGTCTGTCCTCCCTGGACCTGTACAGATACCCTCTGTCATTAATGTAAGGCTGAAGAGTCTGAATGTACCATATTACATTTTTATACCCAAGTTAGACTATCATGACAATAAAAGTTGTCCAGAAATGCATATTTGAGCATTTTATCTCTTCTCCAGCTGGCTCGACCCATGTGCATGGTACCCAACATTCCTGGGATCCCTGGCCCTCCTCTGGGAGGCAGCAGCAGCGGCTCAAACTCCCCTTCTGGCTACAGCATCCACTCAGAGGCCAAGATGGTCAGCACTAGATTAGCTCTCTATTTTTATGCTTATCTGTTCTTTTTGTCTTCATGTTTCCCCTGCAGCCATCCTCACTGGCTTACTTAGTTCATCATATGACTTTTGATTGCAGTTACACGATGTTGCTTATTTAACCCTCACAGTACTGCCACATTGTCCGCATTGAATCATGATATTGCAAATGCAGAGGTTTGGATGGATTCCACCTTGTGAAACCATTATAAAAAGTAAGAAATAGATTATCTTATTTGTGAATAAGGGCTTTGGGTAGTCTTGTTGATGGGCAGAAACAGAAAGCTTATTTATCCATCATGAAAGTGTTCCACTGAGATACCCAAAGTCTGGATGTTCTCAGTGCATTTTATTTATGTGCACTTTTATGCTTTTCTTTGCACAATGCTGTCGGATAATGTCACATAGTATTGGTATAATTTCATATTTCAAAAAACAGCTGACAGTTGTGAGTGAGGCAATTTATGATGGAAAATGCCATTTATGGACATCATTTGCAAAGCCTCCAGAGCTCTACACAAACCAAAAGAGTTGAGAGAAAAAAACAGGATGTCAAATCTATTAAACTGGTAACAATGAGCGAGACAAGTGTATGACAACAGCATGGACAAAAATATCTGTGGAACCAAGGCACGTCTCTATGTCCATGCCTTGTAGTATCTAAGCTTTTATTTCAGCCTCTGACTTGATTTCAAATAAAAACCTCAGATTGAGAGGGAAACCAAAACTTGCATGCAGAGCAGTGAGTCTTCAGCATGAATACCACTGCAGAAACATTTGTCACCAGGAATGTGCGTGTCCTTTCTGCTATTACAAATTATTTTTGACATACTGGTTGCACACTTTCTGGCACTGTAATGCTATTCCTAAGCATGTCATTGATAGTCATATTGTAATCGTCCCGCAGCGTCTGAAGGCCGCGCTGGCCCAACAGAGCCCCTCAGGACACAGTATGGGTATCATGGCCATGGGCAGCAGCCCCATGGTGCCTCAGAGGGCTGAGCAGAGCCAGCTGCTTGTTCAACAGCCAGATGCCCCATCACCTGCACAACCTCAGGTACTCTTTTTGTGTCCTTGATGATGATTAAACTGTAGCACTGGTTAGAATTTTTCAAAATGAACGAAGATGAACCTTTTCTTGTGGAACACATGGCTGTTGTACTTTTAGTAATGATATGACTACAATGTACTTGCACAAAAATAATGAAAATGAGTCAAACTTCCCTTTTCTGACTCATCTGTCTTCCACTTGTCTGCCTATTTTCTTCTCATCCTGTCCACTTGCTCCCCCTCTAGGTATCTCCAGCACAGCCCACAGGTGGGCGGCGGCGGCGGACAGTAGACGATGACCCGGATGAGCGAAGGCAGCGCTTCCTCGAGAGGAATCGGGCTGCGGCGTCACGCTGCAGACAGAAGCGCAAGCTGTGGGTCAACTCCCTGGAGAAGAAGGCTGAGGAGCTCAGCACCATGAACGTCTCGCTGTCGGTGAGTGGGCACAAAGCAGTTGGCAAGGATGCGATGTGGCTGGTAACTCCTTGTAGTTCTCTGAAGGGTCTCTCTGTTTTTAGATCCAAAGATCTGTGGTGATCCTTTTTTTTAATATCCCATATTTTTCAACTCATAATTGAATTGTTGATAAGCTACATTTTTTGTCCAAACAGAATGAAGTGTCTCTGTTGAGAAACGAGGTGGCTCATCTGAAGCAGCTGCTGCTGGCTCATAAAGACTGTCCTGTAACTACCCTACAGAAAAAGACTGCCTACTTAGGTAAGAAAGTCTTAACTATCAGCATGGTACTTATTAGGGATGAATTTTGCATGCTTGCATCCCATGAATGCACATGCATGTTATATCTCGTGTTTGGGAAGCAAGAAGCTTTTCATATTAAGTTTACTTATTTATTTAAGAATCTCATGTTTTATCTGGAATAGGTCATTAAAGAATGCACAGAATATAACCTACACAAATATAAAAACTTTTCTTTCATTGAAACCTAGACGTTTTGATGTCTTTTGACATTGTGCTGATTGTATGATTTTTTTCTTGACATTTTTTCTAGTTTGTAGTACTTGCCAGGTTGCTTACTTTGTTTATTTTATGAGAATCATAAAGGACATGATTTCATGATTTAACAACAAAGCTAATATGTGCTTTTGGGTTAATATGTAGCTTTTGCACACTGCATACTTTACATTCAGTGTTACGAAGCCATTAAATTAATGGCCTACAAATATGCTTTATTTTCTGCAAATTTCCAATCAAAACCAGCGTATGAAGGATGTAAGTAAGTAAGTATGAAACAATCATGAAAAAATGACACATTTAAAGTTGAACAACTGAAAATCTACAGCATGTAGATCAGCTATCAGTATAAAGGATTTATTTCATTTTTTTGTGCCACTGCTTTCAGAGTAGGAATGTAAGTGGGATGGTTTAAACGGTGGAAGTGTGGAAATATTTGGTCTGGCTTGAAAAGTGCTTAAATATTCTCTTAAAAAACTCCACGTAGCCTGACTCATGGCTAAAAGTGAAATTCTTGTTAAATGCCAATTTAAGCTAAAAAAAACCCTGTATTTTGTCTGTTTTTTCTCAGTAGCTGCAGAAGAGAACATGAAAGACTCCTCAGAGCCTACCGGTTCCCCTGCCCCGGTGATCCAGCACAGCTCCTTGGCGCTCAGCCCCTCTGCAGGGCATAATGGCCTGAGCTCAAGGGCAGCGGCTGAAGCCATGGCAATGTCCGTGCTGGCAGGAATGGGCCAGCAGCAGAGGGCTGAGAGTGGACCCTCTCACATTATCATGGCCGCACAGTCTCAGTCTGCTGCCAGATGATGAGCAATGCCACCAAGGCCCAGACTTGGCTCACACTTGTCACCCAAGGGTTTTAAGAGCACCCACCACCCCGCATCCTTACCTTCCCCGTTTCCAAGTCCGAATCTCTGCCTTTGCTCCTCTGCTCTCTGTGACCCTCCCGTGGAGCCATCATGCTGTGGCCTGGAGCTCAGCAGCAGCCTTCTGGGAATGGACTGAGACTTTAAGAGAGCTTCCTGTTCACTTTGCCATAGACTACAGGGGCTGGACTCCAACCTCTCCCACCCAACTCCTTGTCTCCCCTCCTCTGTGCCTCCCCACTCATCTAGTTGATATGACTCTTCACTGGACTGTAAGACTACATCACTCTGGCTGAACTGCCATGATGAACCACCCGTGTACCAGACACAGGTGTTGCATAGCAATTCTTGATCAAATCAGATATCAAACGACACACAGGGCCTTTACACTGTTTTCAGCAGGGAGTCATGCCGTGCTCTCCTTGATGTTCTTGCCACGTGCTCATGTCATCACAGCATATGTCACTGGGTACATTCTCGGCTCCAAAGAGGCAGCAGTTGTCTAGACTTTAGTGACTCAGATATTCGCATTTTCATAATCATCCAAAACTTTTGAAAGTGATCTCAACATCAAAACATTACCTCATCTACACCCTTTAAGATAAAATTTGTAGACTGTGTGTGAGTGGCTCTGTGTGTATGTATTTATGTACATCAGAACATAGCGGTTTACCTACTCCTGATCTAATATTCATAGCTAGATCGTTAGCATGTAACTTTTTCTATTAGGGTTTCATGTCCTCTATACAGTATGTGCAGCTATATTTTTTAGTGGATTGGCACATTCTAAAAGATTAATCTTCAGAACCAAAATATGTTGCATTGTCCGAGACAATATCCTAAAATTTGTTTTGGTTGAGAAATATTTTTTCTGACCTGAAGGGAAATTAACCTCGCTCCCCTCCCTCTAATGTTTCCTCTCAATCAGGTAGTTTTGCTGTTCATTGTTTTGTTTTGTTTTTTAAGTGGGTGCTTTTACCGTTTATATGAAATGATTCGAGTGACTGTGTTTCTCTGTGTGGGTCTTGGACTTAATGTAACTGTTAATTTCACACTTCTCAGGATGGTTGCACATCCTTGCTGCTCATTGGAAGTGCGATAAATCTCTACCAAAACCTAAACAAAGCCATAATAACAACAAAAAACACAAAACAGATCTGTTACTGTCCAAAGACCATCTGGTACTTTTTTGGGGGCATGAAGTAAATAGGCGACTGTTATTTTGTGGTTCAAAGGTCAAAGTGACTCAATCTACAGTATATCACTGCTTGTTAAATGCACTTATATTTGCACATACAGTGTTTGGTGATTTTTTGCCTTAATATCACATTGGTGCCTCCCAGATCCCCACGCTTATCTGCGCAGATTCTTTGAAGAAATCATGTACCTTAGGAGAAATTAACATCAAAATTTGGTCACTTGATGAAATTGATTAAATGAGGAACAGAAGACTCAGATTTTGAGAATCCCCACTGCATTTTCAATGACATGAAATTAATACTTGTCTGTCATCTGGTGGAGAAACATAGAAAATACATCATTACAGTTAAAAGCTTTGAGGGAGGAAAACTCGTGTTTCTCTAGTTTCTGAAATGTTGCCCCAGGTCTTTACAAAACCCATTCAGGTATTTTATCAAGATATCATATATTTTTACATTAACACCTAAACAAGCAGTTTGCTTCTATTCTCATTCTTGTATATTTCTGTCCTCCTTTTGCCTGATATGGTCATATATTTGCAAATAATGTGATATTGTACAAACAAGATATCTGTCCATTGATGTAAGGGCATGTCTTTATGCACTAAAATATTGCAAGTTCATTGTTGCTTTGTATTTTTCATTTAAAGTTTTTCACAGTTCAGTTTTCTGGTCCCCTGAACATTCTTCAGTGATATCAGCCCC
>CAESWR010000061.1:1587708-1607878 GCA_903171835.1 Mullus surmuletus | reverse complement strand
ACTGCTGCTGGGCGGGGGGGGATGCTATAGCAGATTTTGATGCTAGCTATCTATCTCCGGCTAACTGGCATCGATTATATTCGTAGTTTTTTCCCCTCCTCGTTTCTCACCCCCCCAAAAAGATGGATGGGGAGCACACGGCAGACACCCAGGCTGTGGCTCCTAGCATGTGTGTGTGTGTGTGTGCTAACACAGGATGTGCTAGCAGTGCATGACAAGCAGCATTGTTACACAGGCACAGAGAAAAGGCTATCAGCTGCCCCTCGTGTTTCACACATCAAACAATAGCTCGAAGCAACAAACTCCGGGTTAAAGACAAGCCTTCCTTGTCTTTTCCTGCGTGTGTGAATGTCAAAGTCATATAGTTCGACGCGTGTGTGTGTGTGTGTGTGTAAAGTGAGCTTGTTTGACACACAGGAATGGCCAGAGGCAAGGCCTGCTTCTATCGAGGGCTTTTGACCCCCTTCTGCTGTCATCTCTGCTTTGTACTACTTCATGTGGTTTGAATAACACACGGTATCTGTGGTGCCGTGGCCTCCAGATGGAATTCATAATAGCCTTGGTTCTGCTGGAAAATGTTGTTTTTTCTTTCAGTAAAGCTGCGAGACCTCTGAGAGGAAATGTCAAAGCCTTTCATCTGCCTTTGTTTTCTGTGAAGACACTTGGGGGGTTTGCATTTCAGGTGACATTCATTGTGGCGATGGACGAGATGTGAGCAGAGCTGTAAAGGTCTGAGTCAACCAGCCATTACCAGAATTATGGGTTTACCCGTCCACACGTGTCACCTTGTGTTGTACCAGCAAATGTTGTCAGAGCTCATTTATGAGGCGATGTCTATTTATTGTACGTCACACATACCTGGAGCGTCCATACATCCAAAGCATAGGCAACCCCTCCCCCTCCGAGCAGCTGTTAACCCCTGTATCGCACCACGCCGTAGAATCACACTGTCACTTGTCTGACAGCGACGACCCCCACCCACCCCCATCACTTTGCGTCAGTGGCACCTGGGCCACGTTCCACCAGCTAAGAAGAGGGATTCCGCTTGTCCTGATTAACATTTTAGTTTATTTTAGTCTGGATGATGCCGGCAGGGACATGCATCAAGAGCCTCAGCAATAACAAGCTTTTCAGTCGTGCCCGTAATCAGGCCGTTAAACAGGACACGAGATATAAAAGATCTCGACACTCATTATGCGACTTTAAGGTACTTGCAGTGAACATTTGAACTGGTGTCAATAACGGATAGAGGCATATTAAAAAGAATCTTCTAGAGTGATGAATTGCCGGTCATGCTGATGTAATGATACTCTTCATGTCCTGCCAGCGGATAGATGGTTGTCTTCACCGTGATGATAATGCATTGAAGAACTTTGATGTGTGATTGGTGGCTTAGTCACAAATGAGCAGTATTTCATCCATGAACAATTACAATTTTCCAAGAAATCTGTGGCATATCAACTGATCTAGTGATATATCACTTATAAATGCATTTTGTTTCATTCTCCCCATTTTACAGATTTATTTTAATATGAGAGTGTGCGTAAGATCTCAGATGCAAATTGCTTCTAGTAATTGATGCAGTTCATTGTTGCTGGTTCATATGTTGTACTAATGGTGGTGATGATTATTTAATTCTAATGGACAAACACACCTCTTAAACGTTAACACACTGGCTCACTCAGGATGTTTGTTTCCATTCTACATTGTTTTTTTCTTTACCCATTTTTTAAAGCATACGAGTGCAGTTGAGTAAAGTTCAGTTTACCTTGGAAATTGAGTTCCCGGGGCAACCAGAATAATCATAGTGGTGTTCATAATTCCAAAATATATAGTGTAGTCATTACAATATTGCAATATCATTGTTGGGCCATATTGCTCCGCCACAATCTAAAGGCAATCTAAACAATAGTCCTGTGACTTCAGTATTCTGTATATCGGGTGTTTATGGGCGTGCAAACCCAGCTAGACTCCAAATGACTGGAGGCATGTGGCATGTCACTGCCTTCATAGGCTGTTTTTCTAGAGTCCATAACAAGACCTCCTCTGGACCAAGTGGAAATGCCTGTTCCTGTGTTGCTCGGATAAGAACACGGGCCTGCCAAATGGCCTCTTAAAAAACAACCCAGTTCTGCTAGCCCCCTGTGACCATGGGGACACAATGAGGACCATTCAGCTGGTCTGAGCCATCGTGGCCAGGAGCTCGGCCGGCATTTAGGCCATTCAGCTGAACTTGGGCTTTGTGCAAGTTGGAATGAGCTGCCTCCATAGGACGAGAAGGGAGGGGCTGATGACTGATCAAACTTGAGAAGATGACGTATAGCATATTGCTACTGGGAGTGGTTTGTCTCCATCACACTGCCAGCGGGGTCCGGGGTAAAAGGTTAGGATGGGTGTTCTTCCTGATAACTAACCCAATGTGTCAGGTCACTTATATGGAATGATTTTGTCTCTGATTCCTGCTATTTCTTTTGTCTGTGAATTACTATCCTCATGGCTAAAATGTCGCACTGACTACACATACAACTTCCATTTCTGATCACCTAATTCAGGTGTTGGCCACCCCTTTGCTAATGTGATTATTGTGCAGGAACTGCAAGCCCAAATGATTTTTTCTGTGCCACTTTATCCAGTCAACCTGTCAGCCAGTATTTCATTGCAGCAGGGGCAGGTAGTGGCTCGTTTATGAAGTCGGGGGGCTCGGCATGACAGCAACAAAGTATTGCGGAGCCATACCGTTTCAGACAGCCATCCTCTTGACCCCTGCCATTGGTGACAGCGCTCGTGGATAAAACCCAATGGATCCTTGAGAACATTTCTATTATTTATGAATGCGATAAGCAGGAAACTTGTTTATCTAAGTGACTGGGCCAAATGCTTATGTTGGCACAGATTACACAAGTCTGATGCACTTCCTCAAGCCCGAGCATATGCCAAGCAGGGCTGTGTTTGCAGTTGAGGAGCAAGGTCTGCACCGGCTGGAAAAGAAAAGAGGAATAAGGTGGTAACTAGTCATAGTCTTAAAGATGACCCATTGTCTTTGCCAGAAGGCAGCTGATTTTACAGCTTTTGACTCATGAGGGTGTTGCGTTAGATTCCATGCTGGTATACTTGGTGCTGCTGGTCGAAAATGTGGTATTGTTATAATTATCACTTTATATCTTTTAAATGCCATCAATATTTGAGTCTTTGTATTTTTGAAATGATTGACCTCTTGTGATGGGAGGCATTGGAGAGGTCGTTGACAGACTACCTATGTTCTTATTAAAAATCAAACCATGACTGTAGCACAGACTGCTTGTCTATTTTCTAAACCAGATTATTTGTGGATCTGGATTTTGAAACTCCTATTAATATTTTTTGTCAATGACTGAAGAAGTCACGCACACAGATCACACGCACACACAAAATCCAAATGTGGGATGATGCACATGCCCGTCATTTTGATTGAGCTTCTTGTAAGTGTTTTGGAAACTTTCACCTTCCTCTTTTTCGCCACGTTTGAACAAGCTCTTTAAAGGTTTACCACATCGAAGTCATTTGGTGGGACATGCTGAAAATCGGGTACTATTGATGCTTTGGTTTGTGTCCGCCCAGTGTGTTTTGCATATGTAAATGCCTGTGACGTAACGCTGTTTTCGTAAGTAGTTAATGGCCCGTTTATTCCTCCAGGGCCTAAAGTTCCCAGAATTATTCACACACTCTCAATGAATACTAGGACACCCTCGCAGAAAGGTGTGGGTGTGGGTGGGTGTTTGGGCGTGCGTGTGATCTCTGTGCGTGACTTCTTCTTGCTCCCCAGGCAAACGTGAAGGCATGCATAGAAAAACTGGCTTGTTTCAATCAGTGTCAGGAGATACACTGACATCCCACTCATCGGGCCTCAAGACATGCTGTGTGGGAAACTTGCTTTCCACGCATGAGGAGCTCATGTGTGGTGTCGGACAGCGCTGAATAAGACTGAAATCAACATTAATGGTCGTCTATACACATCATCGTTTGCTTGGAACCACACAAACCCTTCACATTTGATTTTCTAAAGTGGGCGACTGACACCCATCTGTCACACCTGTTTGTCAAAGTGTCCATCTGATGGGTTGTATTGGTGCAATAATGATGAGTCATATAGCCCTTTGGACTTGGATACTCTACTGCTCAGACTGGTTTCACTTCCACTCCAACCAGTGCTCTGTTCTGCACCGATGCCGCATTTTCCTGTGCGATCTGGATGAATTGGCGTTCACACTACAACAGATAAAGTCGAATGCCAGATCACCTCAGTATGGTTTGAGTGATCGGATCACGGTGCATCTTGGTGGTTGTGTGTGCTTTTGTTTTGCTCTGTACCCCATGACCTGATCCTTGAAGGGAAATTCTAAAACTTCTAAAACAATGGATAAACAGGGTCATTGATAGAACGTTTTACAAGATTACAAAACAGAATAATCATATTGGACTTTGTGCGAGCAATCCTCCACTTTCCTGAAGAACCCTCTGCCACTAACATGGTGTCGTCCTGTGACTCACCTTGTGCTTCAACCTTCCGTCAAGTTAATGTATAAAGAGTTTCACATCACAGAAACCATATACATTTAGTCACACCTTTATTTTCAGTAACCAGGGATGTGTAGCCAACTTATGTGTCTTTCACTGAACTAACTGTTTGGAAACATATTTACAGAACAACAGAATCAAGTCTGTATCCTTGGTAGTTGTAGATCTATGAGTCACTGTCAATTTAGGTGTGTCTTTTTCTCCGGGGCACGTTCAGCCGCCACATAGTGAGAGAACCTGTTTTGGGCTCCTCTCACTGTGTTGTTTACCGAGTTGAGAGGTGTGATGCAAACTGTGACTCATATTCATCATCATCACAGGAAGAATGAATGAGGATTTTATGAGACCCCTCTCCTGTCTGCACAACATCCACCTCCATTCACCACTTGACCAGCCTGTAATCTCAGATGTGCTCAAGGCAACAGTGAAGGGCTTTTCTGCCGTTGCATTGAGCAACATCTCTACTCAGTCCTTTTGTGGCCTGCAGTCATTTAGTCATGGCCCTAGACTGTGACACACCGACGACATTAGCTGCTGTACACACTGACATTTACCTAAACACATACGTAATAGCCTCATTGATGGATGAGGCAGCAATAATCAAACCGTGGGGCCTTTTTAAAAAATTTGGGAGCTGATGCAGCGCCCCTCCAATCTATCGTTAGGCTATAGTCATTGCCCGGCAGTCCATGTGACTGTGCTAATGCCGAGGAATGCTCTTGTGAATATAAATAGACCTGGCTGGCAAGACAAATTCGCTTTCATGCCTGAGGAGGAGGGAAAAAACAAGCATCTCTTTGACACAAAAGCTCCACCATTATTGCAGCGGAGGCCACCCTCTCAACATCCCAAGAGTCAGTCCTAATTGTGTGCACTTCTTTCTAGCTGAGGCAAAGTCTTCTGTCCGTGAGACGGTGGCCACCAGCGTACCCATCCACGTCCAACTGTCTGGTTGGCTGGAACGTGTGGGCCTCTGTTAACGCCAGTGGGTTTTGTGTGCGAAATACTGCGGCCCAGTGGCAATTGCCCGTCTCAACCCTATTGGCCTGCTGACTAAACCATTAAGAAAGTTGCTGGAGGTGTGTTAATTGCTTGAAGGGTCAAACTATTTATTTTGTCATCTTATGTAGGCTAACCATATTTAATACCGTTGCCATAAAAATATCCAACTTTTCTTGCCAGTGTTCTGTGAAAGTTAAAGTACTTTATCACAGTAGATAATTGATCAAATGGTCAAATATGTGCTGGTGTGACCAACAATGATTGAATAATTGAGTAGCAGTGACAAAGCTTCTTGGGCCACATCCTACACAAACTGGTGGTGTTCAGGTTATTAGCATTTTTGAAATTCAAATGTGTCATTAAGGAGATTGTTCTCACCTGCATCTATTGGTTTTATTTTCACTGACCACAGACAAGGAGTAGCACGGATAGAATTATCAGTATTTTGACCAGTTTTATCATTTTGATTTGTGGTCTGGATTTGCGTAACTTTTCCGTCCTTCAGGAAGCCTTCCAAAAGCACGACCTCCTCTGAAACTAGCACTCCCCTCTCACCAGACCCTGATTTCAGTTGTGTTATGTGCCATCTCTCTGTCATTGTCCCTCTCTCACTCTGTCACTTAAACTGATCGGCTGCAGCTGATCATTACAGTCTTTTGAAGAGTGTGCATTGAGAACACAGGGTATTTTCTCAGCAGCTGGTTAGTTGCTATATATGAAAGCGGGGTCTGCGTCACAGGAAAGGCAGATGGGGAAACAAGAGCTCTGGGCTAAGGCCGTCTAGCTGTATATGCACAATGAAAGTTTCCAAAGGTCACCTCTGTCCTCCGCTAGTCCCTTACTCTTGGATTTGTGCCTCACATTAGAATGGTTCCCTTCCTAATTCTTGAGCCGGGGTGGGAGGGTTATCAAAAAATCCCAGTGAGTAGAAGTCCTCAGGAAACCCTCTCAACAAGCTGATGTGTATCTTCCCTCTTAGCCCGACAGAACACATTGTATCTGCATCTTGGTGTGCAGTCATGGACCCCGTTAATTCAACTCGCCAGAGAGAGAGGAAAAACAAAGCCCATGAGAAAACACTGGGTGTGGCTATAGTCTTTTGGTTCGACTCAAGTGATGTTATAGTCCACATATCATGTGATTATTAAACTGAATCTGTTATGTTATGATAATATTTTGACATTTAGCTGAATCACAGTGACAACTCTGTCCAGTCAGATCGAGTCATATTCTGGAAATGAACCAAAAATGGCTGCTTTTGTATCTGTTGGCTCTCAGTAATAACATTTAGCGAATAGAGGCCATATTTTGATAGCTTGTTTAGCTGAATATGCGTTGCACTGTTAAGAGTGACAGTATATCAATCCTGGGGGTGGGTCTCTCTTGCAACTTATATTTCAAATGTCTGATTCAACAAGTATCAACTTGTATGTAGTTGTATTGATTCATCATTGAAATAAACAAAACCTGACATGTATGAAACAATCGCTTGAAATTTGTAATTAAGTTGAGGAAAGCAAGAGTGTGGGAGAGACAGTGGCTGTCATGTGGTGAACACACGCCCGATGTGTTTCACAAAGCTCTCTCTGTCACAGATTTTAAGTATTGCCTCGTCTTAATTGACCGCCTGCCTCTTTCCATTCAGGTGAAATCTGGAATATCCACATGTCCCATTGATGTTACATTCACACTTGTGACCCCAGACTCCCATTGTTTCCTCTTTTCATTGGCGGTTGCCGTGGTTGCTTACCATTTTCGACTATTTTGTAAGTGGCATGGGTGTTATGTGTGGTATCACGTGTGTGTGGCGACCACAGCAGCCTCACAGTGACACATAGTCAAAATAGCAAATGTAATCCAGCGCCAAAGTGTGCAACACACTTTGAGTTATAGCTCTTCTGTGATTGAAAATGTGCAACGTGGCCTTATGTTTCAGGTCATTTTCTCCTCACTCACACACTCTTGTTATATTTAAAGACGTCCAACATTAGAGCTACTTTCAGTAATTTTTAACACTTTATTCACACCAACCTATGTTGTAGTTATTAGCTAACATAGCCTCCCTAAAACATCCTTAAGTAGTGGCACCTTCAGTTCCACATGAGGAGAAACGTATTTGCTGACACCAGCCTTTGCACATTGCAAAACCTGACAAGTCGTCACACCTCCTATTTTTCCCCCACATAAGTATATTTCTCTTGTGTACATTCTACCAATGTTGCACCTCATTGACCTTGTGTAGGATCCAGAGCCATCATTTTCAGAGTGGTGGTGGATTCCCACCCCGATGACAGGCCGTTTAATGACTGTGAGTAGTAGGCGCCCGAAGGTCAGACCATGAGCTGTCGGGCAGGTGTAATGTCGGCATTATGGTCTTTGCAGTCTCTGTGTCAGCTGTAGACTCAATACCCAGGATTTGAGTGTTTCTCAGAGACCTCTCATATCTAATTATGACCTCATCACATTGATTAAATGAGCGGGATTCCTGGTTAACATTCCTCCCTCGGCATTAATGTCCTCTTTTAACCCGTTGTCCACATGCAATTTATCTAGGTCAAGGACAGTTATTTCTGCACATGGCACAGCAGTATATTTCAAAAAGATGAACAAAAATGTATACAGTAACACTTGTAGTAATCTGTCTCGTGTGCCTACAGACAATATATTGCGTATTGAATGTAAAGGATGACAGAGAGAAAAATGGCGGTTTGAATGATGTACGAGATACCCAGTGAACCTCAGGTCAGGTTTGTGTCACACTTCTAACCCCCACAGCTCTTCACTCAGGGCAACAGTGAAACCTGATACCCATTTCTCACTTTCAGTGCTCAATATACTCAGGTTACCTAGCAATGCGGAAACACTGGTCTCCTGCACCTCAGCGGCCAAGATGTCTGTGTGTGAATAAGGCCTCTCTGTGTAATTCCTTTGTTTACAGTGTGCCCAATTAAGTCCAAGTGAGCCTGCCATTGACCTTTTTTACATACTCAATTAATTGAGCTCCAATAGCTGACAGAATCTGTTATTGCAACATAATACAGCACATAGAAGTCTCTTTCTCCCCCTTTCTCACAAAATCGGTGTCAGCTAGTTGCATTCTAATCATGGCAAATGTTAAATTTACCAATACCCACAACCATTCTTTTTTCTATGTTTATCTGAGCCTCCCCTAAAGGTACTGTGGAGACATTAAAACTATCAACTATGAGTATCTGCTGTACTTTATTCTGTTCTCCATTACAAATGTATCCTGCCTAATACATAATACAGTTAGTGCCATACGTTTTCTGTGACTGAGATTTTGTGTAATATCAGAATTCTCCTGTGTGTATACCAAACATGACACATTAATTAAAGGCTAATCTCACTGGTGAGTGTTAGATCAGCCTGGTGGCAAAGTAAACTACAGCAACCATTGCTTATTACTAACAAGCGAGATGCCCACTTCTGCCTGACTGACGTCAGCGTCTGACTCAGCAGTCCACAGTTGTTCACAAGTCTTTGGTGAAGCAATGCAGTGTGATTAATCTTTTAAACTTTAAGAGATTGACACACTCAAGTCTGTACACCATGTGTTCACCGGAAATTAGTGTGCAAATGTAAATAGCATCGGAAGTGTGGGTGGGAGCGGGTCACATTATTGGTTATTTTTTTGTTTTTTTAGGGGAGACGGGTATTGTGATACTATGTTTTTACGGATAACATTTGTCTGAGCATGGTTCTCATTGAGTGAGAAAGACATTTGAATGTTTATGTTGTCAGCTCGAGATTCTATTGTATTTGCACACACTCACAAAAAACTGGCTCAAGAGTGTAGCCAAATATAATAGAAATCATGTGCCAAAAAACAAGACCCAGCAACAAAATAAATGTATGCATTACAGATGTAAAGTGTGTGGAATTTAAAGTGAGATTTGTTCTCCAGGAGTTGTTGAAATTGCCTGAGAATTGTTTTAATTGCTTAATAAGTAAAATGTCTAACTGCAATCGGACACTGGTGTCTCAACATTAGTTTGTAGTTGTTGACTCATTGCAGACGACTGTAGTGATTTGAGATGAATCGTATTTTGCCTTGCCCAGTCTCATCATGAGCTGCAAGCCAGTAAACTGTCAAGACCTGCTGATTCCGACCTTAATGCAATCAAACATAAATCCTGGTTTGGAACAGAGATTCTGTCAAGAGGAATTGCACTCCCCCGGCCGCTCGCTCAGCTGGCCAGCAGATTTCTTCAGCCGCCCAGAGATCACTTCATCTTCCCTGTCTGCCTGCAAACCCCCACATGGACTAGAAGGGTCCCAGAGGAGTTGTAGGCCTACTTATGGAGTGGAAAACTTTGGTCTTGGAGGTAGGAGGCCTGTGATAGAAACAGGATCTACACATAAAGAAAAACCCTCTGAGTGACAACCTATGGCTGTTGAGATTTAACAGCTGTGATTCAACTGCTGATGCACTGATTAAAAAAACGTGACAACTTTCATTGCATCTTTGGGGAGGCGTCAACCTTTACAAAGAATTTGATGCTCTCCATATTGACATCACCGCTTATACTCTTGTTTTAGCAGCAGGCTGATGAATTCTATAGAAATCCTCCTTTCAGGATATTTTTTTAGGAACAACGCACAGTTTCTGCACATGGACAGCTCTCAGGCAGTGCTGGGGCCGACAGTGACGTCACATGTGTCAGTGAGCATTGGTCAATTAAGGGTTGTGAGCCTGTTGAAAGGTTAATAGTTTACTGTGATTTGTGGTGGTGGTGGGGGGGGGGTTACTATACTTAGCCTGCCTAGTCATGTTATTTTTAAAATATTCTGTTTTCTTTTTACTCTAGTGAATATATTTCACATTTATACTACTTGATGAAAATCAATTGCTTCAAAAATATGCATGCCATACTCTACTCTGTGGGACAGAACTCCACCACAGAACTGCTATCAGGTTAATGTTTCACAAAGAAACGAGGATGGCAGCTGAGAAACTTTGTTTTTCCCAAAATATTGTACAAAATCTTTTTGATTTCCAGAAGCCTGACACTTCAATAAAGTATTATATGGCACAATAAATTAAATCACATTTCAATTTTAATTTCCTGAGATCAAGCTTCTAAGAATTACCCTAAAACTGACGACCAGGTGTTGTAAAATGGCCTTTGTGTCAGACATTCATTTACATTTCCTGCCGAGGGCTAGTATTTACCCATGTTCTCACTACAGTCTGCCTGTTGTTTTTCTGTCACTGCATCTCTATAAATAAGATCCTGTGGCTGACGTTACTTCCTCTCTCAGGCCCTGTGTTTATGTGTGTGTTTGCCTGTTAATGTGCGCACTGTGGCTGTTTATGTGAGTATTTTTGTGCTTGTTCGTGCTGTGTGTAGCTTCTGGCTGTCGTTTATGCACCAAGACCCTATAGGGAAAATCTCCAATGTATGAATATGTGTGTGTTTGTCATGACACGGCATTGTAGCAGTGTTGTTTTTCGGCGTTGCATCTGTCACAGCCAATAAAGTCCTGATAGACAAAGACATCTTTGTTCGGATGAATTACATGTCTCTAGCTGCAGGTTTCGCCATGATCTCGGACGGTTGTGCAAGTCAAGTTGAAAGAGGAGCTTTGGGGTGATACATTTTTTTTTTATCATCTATCTTTTTAACGAGTCAACATAACCGTCCAGACGGAGAGATGTAATCTGTTTGGTAGATGTAATCTCAGATTATAGATTAGGGTAGAGCCAAAAACGCCGGATGACTCACAGTGTGTGAAACAGAGGTTTCATTTACCAGTTTCTGTGTAATCCGGGTATTCATTCACATCCACGTGCATGTGTGTGTAAGTGCATGTGTATGTGCGTGCATGTAGTTGTGTACCGCGACTCTAGTGCTCTCACATGTACCTGTGACATGGAGGTGATGGTGTGCAAGCAGAGAGAGGAAGTGATACTGTGAGTCAAGAGGAAATTGTGGCAGATTTAAAAACACTCATGTCACTTCCTCTTTGGGCTGGGTGCTATCCTCGTGTTTCGATGGGACAACATCAGTTTCTCTACTGCACAGTTGACAGAAGCAAAGAGTTGAATGGAAAGTGTGATGTGTCTTCTAGCTTGAGTTCAAGTGTACTTGTTGGTGAATCAGCTGATTCAATAGCCTCGCTGCACATACTCACGGTGGATCTTAGACTTTAATGCACTTTACTAACTTTAATGTGTGTGTGTGTGTGTGTGTGTGTGTGTGTGTGTGTGTGTGTGTGTGTGTGTGTGTGTGTGTGTGTGTGTGTGTGTGTGTGTGTGTGTGTGACGGCGCGGATCTTGTCTGTTAGCATCAATTATTCATACCTCCTTCTGTGTTAAAGTGAAAGCTTGGCAATGACTTGTGTTGCGTCCCCGGTCCCGTCATCGTGGTCGCAGGGTCCGCTCAAGCGTTCGTGTCATCCTGTCCCAGCCAAACAACTCACGATTCTTCTACATGTGCCTTTTCCCCCCTACATTGCCAGATGGTTTTTCATTTAAGAAAATGTTCTTTGGTCACAAGACAGATGTAAAATTGTGTCATTTTTTAAAGCACTGCACTAAGCCCTTAAGACGGAAAGGTTTTTTTCCAAAATGAAGAACAGATTTTTCTTTAGCCAACTAATATCACTTAGGGAGAGGGAAATAATCAGTATTACAGTTGGCAGCAGGTGTTACGGTGATGGAAGAATGGCTCGGAAGCAGACTGGTAATGGTTTTCTTTATGCAGAGCTGAGTGGTGCTTGCTGATAGTGGCAGCTGGAGTTAAATTGCTCTTTCAGACCAACTTAAAGGAAAAGGGAAAATTCCTTTCAAGTTTTCCTTTGATTTCAATATTAATTTTGCTTGTTGGCGAATCTTCCGGAAGCCTGCTCAAAGTTTTTGCTAAGTCTGGTAGATTTGTCATTTGTGTGTCATTGTACAGGAACCCCACCCATTTCAAATAGTCAGGATTCAGTACAGTGTTAAAGGTCACCTTCCCAGCCAAATTAATTTTCTGAAGGTTTTCTAACAGTCATATGTGTCCCCGTAGCATGAGTATGAGGCCCAAAAAGGGAAAAAAAATTCTGTCACCTCGTTTACTTGCTTTCTCCACCTTTTGCCCACTGTGTGCTGAAACGAGCGGATCTGAGAGTTGGAAACTTGTGAGGTGGAAGTCACTGGACACTCCCCCCGACCGTAGTGGAGGCTGCTGTTGACCAGCCCCCCAGATAAGATGAGCCTTACTATTAGCTGGAGCTAGCGTTAGCTAAATGGTAGTAACTGAAACCACATATATGAGCAAAATAAGAGATTTAGAAAAAAATGAACCAACCATTCTGAAACATCCTGCTGCAGCCGCAGAATCTGAACATGTTCGGGAACGGGAACCTCTGCTTCTGCGTCCGATTCTGCTTCAATTAGGTACGGTTGAACGACGGCGTTTCTGCCGTAAAAAACAGCGTATTGTACTCCAAGAACGTACACCAGCAAAAGCCACATTCCCTGCCCAATAGGAGCGTGGAGTGGGCGTGGCCACACAACGCTCATTGACATTTAAAGGTACAGACGCAGAAACCGCCTGTTCTCAGGAGAGCTCACTAGAGCCACTTTTAGACTGGCTGAAATTAAGTACCAAAGCTGAATTTGCGGGAAAAAACTTTTAAAATAATGTTTTTGGGCCTCTGGCAACTTAATGAATTTGTGTTAAATACCCCATAGAAGCTGACCTTTAATAGCAAACTCAAATGATGGATCCCTTCACTGTCTCAGGACTCAGTGTTTCAACTGCTTTGGAAAAATGAAAGGAAATCACTGTCTGGTCATGAATGTTAATTATCAGCTCTGTAGCATTGCCACTTTTTTGTCAACCATCATATACATTTAGTCAGTTATCTAACCTCTAATTAGATGGTTTCTCTTTTTTGATTTGTAGTTCTTGCTTCTATTGCAGTGCAGCCACACTCTCCTGCGGAGCCTCTCAACTTCTTCCTGTTGTTTGCCAATAATATCATTATAGATCACTCACTCAAGTGAGCTGAAGGCGTATGTTGGCCTTCTCCATGTCCACACATTTTTAGAATTTGGTAAAAGCATGAAACGTAATGTCATCCATAAGCTTGAAATCTGTGCACTACATGTGACTGTACAAAGTCAAGTTTAAGCAATCAGAAATGATCTAATTTGATTGCGTCAACCATGGCAACACACCGGGAGTGATGCGCATAGTTAAAGTGCCGCGGTGCTGTACAAATGCCAGCACAGATTAAAAGCAAAGTGGTCAGTAATGCTTTGGTGCATGACTTCAACTGTAAAATCCCCTTTGATGTCTGAATCTGCTGTAATGATTGGCGTTTCTGGGAATGCTGTTTGTTTATGTGTATGTTTACCTCTCTGTGACCCAAGATCCATCAGCTGTGAGGAGATCAGCCCGCTTTATGGCACATCTCGAAGTCAGAGTTCATCAGTATCAGTTACAAGGGTCATTGAAAACCCACTCCGATCATCCGATGGATGACCGAGCAAACATTTATGATGATTGCTCAAAAAAAAATAATGATCTTTGTCTCTTAGTATCCAAGAGGCTTGTCCCGCACGCCTTAGAAAGCATCGCCCCTCACCTGTAACATGTTGTCATGGAAAACTTTCCAGCCCGGAAAAGGACACACTCTATCCCAGTCTGACATACTGACACAAATCTCACAGAGAAGACCTGTAATTTCACCACCTCATGCTCAGTCAGCGTTCATTATCATTCAGTCATTCATTAGCGAGCTTTAACCTCCACCACCTGTGTTTATACGTGTGTGCGCACACACACACACACACACACACACACACACACACACACACACACACACACACACACACACACACACACACACACACACACACACACACACACATTCACACTTTCACAAACCCAAATTCCCTTGCTGCACCTCTGTGGAGTTTTTGCCCATTGAGCCAGCTCTCCCGGCCAGTTGGCCCTCTCTGTTAGCACGGTGTTCTCCAATCAGCACATTCCTCTTTCTCTAGACAGACGTGGGGAGACGGCTTTTGGCAGGGCGCATGCAGGGTGGGGTAACGCTCATATCCTGTCCTCTGACCTCAGATTACACACGCACAGTCCCTGCACTGTTTTGCTCGCGATGAAAACGCTGCATTCTTGCACTCTCAGCCCGTCCAGCTTTTCCTCTTGTTTTGGACCAGCTGTCACAGTCATTCTTTGAACCCTCCAGCCCGGCCATGCTTGCACGCCCACTGCTGACCACGGAGCCGCCGCGGTTGTGCCAGCCAGCACCCGTTGTTGTGCCCCGCACTCACACAGACTGTCCTCTGTCTGTTAATGACCACGCTCCCTCCCGTCCTCCCATCCATCACTCCCCTCCACTCGGGCAACTGGGACTGCGCTCGGCGGAACCCTGTCCCTGGCAACAATAATGCTCCAGTCCGCTACTATCAATTTGCTGCTGATTGCTGCGCTTGCATTTCTGTCTCCGTCTGCCATTTTCACGGCGTAAACAATCCCACGCAGTGCACAAGAGGGGGCGAGAGGGGAAGGGGAGTAAAGCATGCAGATTCTTAGGGCAGCCTGTGTATCCAGGCATGAAGTGAATAAAAGCCATGCCGTGAATAAAAGAATGCTCCTTCACAGCCCCCCCATCCCCAAAGCGTCCTCTCTAAATTTTATGATTTCAGTGTTTTGGGAATCCTCTGGATTCCCAAGGACTCATAGTGCATTTAGAAAGAACTTGGAAAGAAAAACATGCAGCTCAACATGAGTGGACACTGAGTGTGAGAAAACTTGAGCAGTATCTGTGTGACTCACACATGGGACTCCCCACCCAGTGCTGCTCTATCCCGCCCACCTCCCCTTTTGGTCTCTGTTGAACTTTGGCTTCCCTCTTTTTCTCTTCATTTTGTATCCATTGTTGTTTTATACACACACGCACAGCAGGAAATGTTCTTCTCACTTCCCTAATTGTGACTCTCACTAAAGCCCCCCCCCCCCCAAACCTACCCCCCTCTTCCTAATGTCTTAATTACAATTCTCTTTAACTCTTCGTCCTCTTAGTTTCTTGGTGTCACTGGTGGATGTAGGGCATTGATGCTAAGCAGCCTTTTGGCACATTGCACTTGACAGAAAATGTTATCGCTGGACACTGAGGAAGGGGAGGTGGGGGCGCTGGGTTGAGCTGGGCTGTTTGTGTGTTCAAGGGGAGTGCATGTGTGTGTAAGGTAACAGGATAAGGGGTGTGTCCCATGGTTGCCGCACAAGCAGACAGTGTTTTGGGGTCGTGCTTAAGTGGACTTTGTCTTGCCTCTGTTGTTTTCCAATAAACTCTGGCAGTGGTGGGAGGGCTCCCTGTCCAAGGCCGAGCAAGGAAGGGGTGGTTTTGGGCGTACAGTGGGAAAAGGGGTGGGGTGGGGTGAGGGGTGTAGGAGGAGATAAATGGTTTAGTCCCATGTGAAAGTGCCTCACATGGCTTCTTTTTTGCTCTGCTCGCTATCCCAACTGTATCCAATCGCCTTCAGTTTGGTTATTGTCCTTTGCCTGCCGCAGATATCTGAATGCTGTAATCATGTTTGGGTTTTATAGCCCAGAGGAGGCTTATGGGCACTCACTCTGTTTGTTCTCCAGCACTAAGTAAGGCTAAACAATGGAGCTATCTCCCTGCGTGGTTATGAATGTACTCAATATGTGTAGTTGAGAAGATTTGGTCTAAAGAGGATTATTAGTATTATTATGGCTCAACTGATATTATGTATTAGCCAAAGCAGAGTGTGTGTGTGTGTGTGTGTGTGTGTGTGTGTGTGTGTGTGTGTGTGTGTGTGTGTGTGTGTGTGTGTGTGTGTGTGTGTGTGTGTGTGTGTGTGTGTGTGTGTGTGTGTGTGTGTGTGTGTGGTTCCGGTGTTTGTGTGCAGTGGTTTGGTGTTTGTGTGGTAATTCTGACTAATGTAACAGTGTGGTGTCGCTGTCCTCTCTCCTAGGTGACATCACGCAGAAGGGTTTTGAGAAGAAGAGGGCCAAGCTGTTGGCCTCCTACATCCCCCGTTTGCCAAGTAAGAGTAGCACTTGACCAGTTTTTTCCTCATTACTACTCATACCCCTCCCTGTTTTCTTTCCTACGTGACTTTCTCTTCCTCTGTCAGCATTCTTGATCATCCTGAGATGTGGAAGCTAAAGAGTAATTGCATCCAAGTTATACTCGCTGCTTCTGGAAACTTGAAATTACACAGGATAGATGACGGCTCCTCCCAATTTGCCCTGAGAACTATTGACTACACTGATTGAGTTTTCCCCGGCTTCTTAAACTAGGGAACTTGACTTAGTGTCAAATGTGACTGGAATTCCCTTTTTCCCTTTGTTCAGTTCACTAAGAGGTTCTGTGATACTCTGGGCCACTCTAGTGGCTAAATGGAGAATTACAATAATTGTAACCAAACAGTTCAGTAGCACCTCCTCTGGCGCACTAGCAACTCATCTTCTCAACCACTGACTACAAAACCAGTTGAAACTAGTATCATTCTGCAGGCAGACACAGAAGCAAGGAAGTACTATTGTTTCACTGTTTTATGACATACTTGCTACTTCTGTGCTCCTGGGTTCAGCAGATCTGTCCCTTATTGTGTGTTTTTGCTTCTTCACCCAAGTGCTTCTCATCAATGCACAAAAAGTTCTCCTTGGTGTGTTATTATAGCCAAAGTATAATCTGCTTTGTTTTCTACTTTATTACTTCAAAAAAACCTGAGCCTCAATGCTTTTCTCTCTTAGACCTCCTCTTTATCCTATATTTGGTGAGATGATTACATATAGGGAGTCTAGAATTACTTTTAAATGCCCATGTTCAGAACCTCCAAAGATTAATGGTTGCTCTGCTAATAAAACCAAAGCAGGTAAGTGGAAGCTTTGAAGCCTAAAAGGTCACCTCCTGTTACTGCATCTATCCCCACCAGGTCTCCTTATCCATCTGAGCCACAGGGACATCATTGCCAGGGCCTTCTGGGATGAGAGGAGAAATATACTAACGTGCACAAAACCTAGTTTCATATACCGTGCTAACCGTATCAGTTATATCTTTCAAGTACACGTCCCTATTTCATTTCATGCTCTGGCTCTGTAGTGAGGCTAAATTTAGAGAGCCTCTTCGAGTGTCATATAATATTTATGGCCTCCATGTTGCTGTAATGGCATTATGTAAAGAAAAGAACAATCGGTTGGTATGTGGTATTTCCCAAAGATCATGCTTTTGTTTTTAGATTCATGTTCAAGCTGCTTACTAATCTATTCATACTTGCTTTTTTCCCTTAGATGTGGATCTGTCTCTGCCAGATGTGCAACTTTCACCAGGCCACAGTGCTGACCCCAGCCCAAGTCCAGAGGCCCCAGGCCCCTCCACATCCTCAGCCTCCAGACAACACCGTGCACACCGCAGTGGAGGGGCCAGGGATGATCGCTACAGATCAGGTACGTGAGATTGAAAAATCCCATAGAAAAAGACATACTCAAATAAACAGTGAAACATTTATAAACTCAGCATTAACAATTGTCATTACTTCTGCTGTTTTTCTTTTACCTTTTTTTTTTAACCATTGCATAGACATCCATACAGAGGCTGTGCAGGCAGCGTTGGCCAAACACAAAGAAGAAAAGATGGCACTGCCCATGCCAACCAAGAGACGCTCAGCCTTTGTCCAGTCTCCTATTGATACTTGCACACCTCCAGGTAAATTATCATAATCATGGGCCTGTGGTTTAATGTTTGCTGCTAAGGATTGTTCTAGAATCTGAAGATTTGCTTCCATCTATGGTGTTTTCTCCCTTTTCAACAGACACTTCTTCTGCGTCAGAGGATGAGGGCTCACTGCGCAGAAAGGCAGCTCTCAGTGCTGTGCTAGCCCAGAGTCTGCAGAGCCCCGACTACTGGATCAACCGTTCTGTCCAAAGCTCCTCTACGTCCTCATCTGCTTCCTCCACCCTCTCCCATGGAGAGCCCAAGACCCAGCCACAGCCACAGCCTGGTGCTTCACTGTTGGCAGATGTACTGGCCCACACACGTATCGGTAGGTGCTAGATGAATGGCAGACATCACTGGATACCTCAGATCGACAGCTGGCCTGTGCTCTTCTTTTGTCACACTCGCTGTCTTGTCCCATTTAGAAAACAGTGTTCCCCCAGATGTGACTTCCTCCACTCCCCAGGAGAGAGGTTCAAGGGTTGACTTACCGCCCGCGGTCAGGGGCATGAGCCGTGGACAGAGCCGTTCCAGCATGCTGGATACTGCTGATGGTACACAAACACTCATACAACCAGAATTATGTATCCCTGTCTGCTGGTGGTTCATGTTAATCTCTCCTGGTGAGGGTGTCTGCCCATGTGAGAAAATTATCAGTCTATCGTAAAATGGGTTGAACTGTGTTTCCAGTCATCCGGTTTGACATTGTGCACGGTTCTAATCGTCACCGTTGAGTGACATGTTGCTGTTTTGCAGTGATCTTTTCTTTTTAACAGTATTATGTAGATGAGGCTGATTGGAGTGTGTTTGAATCAGGAGAAACAATCCACTTGTCCAAAATCACTTCCAACATCGTCCTCATTTCGCTGTCTGGTGAATGCTGCTATTGACACATATTTTGTGTTCTTTCTTTTGGGTCCATTAATCCATCCTGTCTTGCCTTTGATTTAAAAAAGGAAAGAGAAAAGGTAATATAAATCGGAACCTGGGAAGGGGAGGGATGGTGAAGAGGCCCATATCAGCTTGCTTTCCAGCCTGGTGTCTGTCAATCTGTCAGTTTCATGTTTGTCTCGTGGTGTAGGTTTAGACCTAGAGAGTCTCCTTTGTTCGATTTTCCTCAAAGTAGCCCAATCTGTCTCTCTTTCAGTGCCAGTTTTCCTTTCGAATCCTTCCTGCTGCTGAATTTTGATCCCAAATGTGTGCTTGTGCATAGAAATCTGCCTGTGACATTTTGTGATGAGAATTGGATGAATGTTAGAATAGGATTGCATGAGTGGTTGTTATTTGTGTATTTAATTTTTGGGCAGTTTTTTTGCAGATGTTTTTAATTGTTCTTGCTCTTGATGTTTGTTCAGGCGTGCCTGTCAATAGCAGAGTTTCCACTAAGATCCAGCAGCTATTGAACACACTCAAACGGCCCAAAAGACCACCACTTAGTGAATTCTTCCTCGATGACTCTGAGGAAATAGTCGAAGGTGAGACACATTCAGTCACTTCATATGGTCTTTGCTGATGTGGCGTCATTTTTTGGTAATTTGGTGATAATTGCTTATATTTAGTTTTATTTAACAGATTCTATTTACATGAAATCATGCTGCTGTAAATTGGAGCTCAGATCAATGAAGATCGACAAAAAAATAAACTTGACAAAATCTTCTGAATTATGAAGTCGATGTCTAATTATTCATATCTTTCAAATCCGAAATGTATTGTTATAGGAAAGTAACATTGGCCACAATATTATATGAATTTCCATCCTCATCAGATCCCACTCTTGCCCTCAAACCCAAACTTCTTTTTTCTCCAGTTCCCCAGCCAGACCCCAACACCCCAAAGCCAGAGGGACGTCAGATCATCCCAGTGAAGGGCGAGCCCCTTGGTGTTGTCAGTAACTGGC
>CAESWR010000061.1:1544698-1567628 GCA_903171835.1 Mullus surmuletus | reverse complement strand
CACCGACACGGAGGCCTGGCTTTATTTTCAGATACGTCGCTTCTCTCTCTCTCTCTGTGAACCCTGCATGCATGTCTTCGTGCCTGTGAGTGTGTGAGTGTGTGTGTGAGTGTGTGTGGTGCTGAAGCGGACAGCGCCAGCAGAGCAGCAGAAGGCTCAGTGATTGTGAGGGTCCATTTTAAAACGCATTTGGCTCACATGTTTTCATTTGTTTCTATCCTGCTGTCCCGCCTCTACTAGAGGGGAACCAGCACGGATTGAGGGTGTGTGTGTGTGTGTGTGTGTGTGTGCAGTGGGCTATCAGTTTTACACATAGAGCATGTTGAATCAGATTGTGTTATGCAAGATTTAGAGCCTGGCCCTGTGATCCAGATTTTTCTGGTTGGGGGATGCAAACATCCACCCCGTCCCTCTGCCTTAAAGGCATCCATGGAGGAGAAGAGAGGTCAGGGGTTTTTTCCTGTAAATATCAGGTAATGAGTGTAGTTTGCCGTCCTTCAAGTTCCGAGGGTCTCGGCTCAGGAGTGTCTCCTCCATCCTCACTCCTGTTTGCTCCGGCAGGGTCTCAAATGAGTAAATTGACCCTCAAATGTCCTGCAGCTTGGGCCCTTGTCATGTACCCATCACTCCATTTTTGTCATGCACCCTATAAGAGTGTGTTTCTAAAGCTATTACAAAAACTCTGTTTGGAGGAACAGGAGGAACAAATGAAGTATAGCTCTTCGATATGGAATTGCCATTATTTTTGTTGTTCGATGTATCCATATAACGCCGAAATACCTTTCATGGAGGAGAACCAAGTTTCAATGATTTAAGTGTTTTTATTTGTATTCATATAATAATGACACATATCGTTTTTTGTGATAGGGGTTTAAAAGTAGTGTGTATCAATATTTGACAGATAAATCACAAAAGTGTAGAGAACATTATTGCCATTTTTTTTCTCTGACATGGTTGGTCAGTGAGTCTGCTCTGTTTCCAAGCTAAAACATAAGTGTCGTTGTAAACACACACACAGGAAACAATACTGATTGATTGATTGATTAATACTGATAAGTGCAGTTTGCTAATTAACAGTGCCCCTCTTATCTGTTGTAGGGTTTGCATTGGGAGAAGGTTCTTTCATTGCTGGTTGCAATGGCAACCATGGCCTTAAATGGCTCACAACAATGGTGCCGATCGTCACGTGGTTAGATTTTGTAAACGCTTAAAAACCTGGTTAATGTCTTTCTGTCTTTTTTCGTTTGAGGACATAGTTTGCAGTTGAAAAAAGGTTATATTTTGGAATATATGTATCAGAATGAAGTAGCTTGAAAATATGATATCCTACAGTTTTTCTTAAATTATTCCCAAGACAACATTATGGTTGCGACTATGAAATGCGAAGCATGTATTGCCAGATATCTTCCTTCCTAGAGTTCTTCCCTTTCTACTAAAGATGATTCAGTTGTAAAAACGTCTTCAGGCCCAGAGTGTCAGACATTGAGCAATGTTTCTCAGCTTTTAGTGCGATTTAAATTGTGCCGGACATAATGTAAGGGGAGTGGATGACTGAGAGTCAGGCAGAAAGCTTTGAAAGGGTAATTCACTTTACTATAATTACTGTAGCATGTATTTCTTATTGGTCATCACCTTTAAGATTGTGAAGATTAATATGACATTTACACTTGACTGTAAAATTATAGCCATTCTCTTGAGATGGAAGGTGTTGCACTATTGTATCACCTTATGGGCACAAGTTGAGATGAAAAAGAAAATAACAGTTTCCTGCATCTGGAAACAATCTTATAAACATGTATTTGACTGAGGATGGCAAAACACACACTGCACACACAATCCACCCATACACAGTCATGGCAGAGACCGCTCTCTTCATGCTTCCTCTTGGTGTTACAGTCAAGGTGTCTTGGGGTTACTGCTCTCCGCTCTGGGGCTGATATGTATTGATTATTCCTCAAATGGCTTTTCTTTTTCATGTCCAGTTAGATCAAAGAGATCCAGCAATTTGTAAAACGTAAATACTATGAATAAGTAATGATGCAGGGTTTCAATATTGTGGCAGCCATTTTTGTTACCTCACATTTGCTTAGTTGATTGCCATCGGCCTTTCTGCAGTATCGGTCGACATGAAAACAATAATTACGATGGTCGTTTCATACATTTTTGAGGGCAGAATCTGTACTGTTATTCTGTTATTTATAAAATGAACATTTCTTTGGTTTCTTGCAAGAAAGGGGTGATTATAAATGACAACCGAAACAAACAAACAGAAAAACCATTGGCATTAAGTATCAGATGAATTGCTGTTTTAATAATCAGTGTTGTCTTCTCAAAATCTTTGCAACCTCAGTAAATCCCAGTTTTTCTACTAATCAGAAAGAAAGTGAACATTTTTTTTCTCTTTCTTCAATCTAACTTATTCCTTTCCTCTTGATCAAACTGTTATATATATTCCAAACTTCTTCTGAATAGCCATGTAGTCTTGGCTCATTGCATGATGACTTCAGGCTTCTTCCGTTAAAGGGAGTTTTTTTCTGACCTTGGTTGCCAAGCGCTGGCTCTTTTGAGTCTCTGTTAATGTACATATGTTGCAGACCGTGGTTTAGACCTGCTCTATGTTAAAGTGCCTCGAGATAACTAGATTGATGCTATGTAAGTAAAACTAAATTGAACTGAAATGAAACTGAAAACATTTTTTTCCTTTGCATCCCTATAAATTGTTATTGCCTGAGAAGAAAAGAACATGTGTTTTTTTGACCGTCCTCCTTTTGTCCACCCTCCCTACAGAGCTACTACTGTGGATGGTACAAACCTAAAGACCAAGTAGTTGCAGGATGAAAACATGGCTGCACCCCTTATTGCACCGCCAGGACCTGATAGCTTCAGGAAGTTTACTGTGGAATCTTTGGCGACTCTTGAGCTGCGCATCAATGAGGAGAAGAACAAGAAGCCACCCAAGCAGGACAGCAGCTACCGCGACGATGATGATGAAAACAAACCCAAGCCCAACAGCGACCTGGAGGCTGGGAAGAGCCTGCCCTACATCTATGGGGACATCCCTTCAGGAATGGTGGCGATACCACTGGAGGACCTGGACCCATACTACCTGAACTCTCAAAAAGTGAGTGGAAAAAGTCTAAGCAGCTAATGTTTACTCAAACTGTTCACAACTCAGGATTTTTCTGACTAGAGCTGGATGTGGAACTTTGTGTTGGTCGATTTTGGTGATCGATCTATGAGATAAACTCTGGCTGCGGCTGCTGTGAAAAGTTCTGACTCGAAAATGTATGTCGGAGTTTGAACTCATTCACATATAGGCAGACTTTAGACAATCTTGTTTTATAATGAAATTGATCATTAACAACCAATAAAAAAAAGGACATCAACAAACAAAGGAAGCCGTATCTGAATAAGCTTTTAGGAAAATTGGCATTGGTTCAAAGTCAACCTTTTTTTGCAGTAGTGTCCTTATTTACAGCACCTCAAAAATGATTTTGTATTGAAACACAGCTACCCGAAGTGTCTATATCCAGTTCTATCTATGAGCAGTATTTGTCCCTCAGCTCAGACGTCCACACGGTGACTGTACATGGAAAGAAACAGCTCTAATTTTACATTTGGCAAACATAAATCTAGTTAGGTTGCATCACATTGCTCTTCCACCATCATTGCCATCGACACTGTTTGAAACACTTTAATTTTGCTGTGTTTTCTGACACTGTGGCGTCTCCATGACATTGATTGTAAAAAAAGGCCCCATCTGCACTATTTAGAGGATTCTAAGCACACGACACGTGAGCAACACGCGATCCCAGCGCTGGAGTTTCATTTCATTTAGTGATTTTCTTCTTCTGCTCATGACAAAGTGTTCCATAACTGAGTGGCAGACACATCACCGTCGATTCCTCAAGAAGTAGGCAGGTGCTACGGCCTGTCAGTCAGGCCCAAACACTCCTATTAATATTTCACTGCCTCATGATGCCAAGGTGAGCTGGTCATTATGTCTGGAATTTGTGATGCAAAGACTTCCCAGCAAAGTCAGCCATGTGCACCTTGATGTTTGAGTTCCAGCTGTGCCCTGTTTACACTTTTTTTAATTTGATGATTAGGTATGTAGAATGCAATTATGCTTTCCTTCTTGAAGACCTTTGGGGAGCATAAGAGTTGAACACTCAAGCTGTTGAGTGGGCGCCGTATCTTTGATGTGCTCGTGGGGCTGTGGGGAAAAGGTCAGAGGGAGGAACTGTTGAAAGGCTGTTGTTCCACATGGCAGAGTTTCCTAATTGTTCAAAAATTAATCTGTCGCCAAAGAGAGAGAAAAGCTGCGGCAGGCTAAGGGAGGGGGGGAGCTGTGCTGGGGTCCCCAAAGGAAGTCAAAGGGTGTGCGTTATGTCTGTCGCTCAGTTGTGAGGACAGCCAGGTGACCTTGAGAGTCTCCCATTGTCTCCATCGTGTGCACCTGTCAGCCCAACCTGCAACATAGGACGCTTGTCATTCCACATTACCGCTGCACCACCGGATAAAAAAAGGGAGAGACAAACATCGGCGACAGATATTGGCTGAGGTGAAATCAAAGCTAAAAATAAGGGAACTTTCAGCCAATTTGGAAGATTTGAGCTGTTTGCTTACTTCCACATTCTGCGTTTTACATCCTCGTCTTTGCTCATAAATCATGTTTTATCATAAAATGGCTGTCGCTCCCATGAGTATTGATTGAGATGTGTATTAGGGTCAGTGATGGTGTTTTTGTAAACAGGACTGAGGAATGAGGCTATACTCTTTTACCATTGTGACGTCCGTTTGTCAATTTTAAAGCCAAGAATTATGTAACCAAAAATTGGCATTTCTGTTCAAAATGGTCTCTGCCAATCACATATTCTTTTGAATAACTCGTAACTCTGTCCGTTCCAAGTGCCTTGAAATGTAGGTGGTTGGCCTCACCTGTGAAACCATCAGACATTTTATAATGGCTGGTTGGATTTGTCCCGATATGTGTGTGTTTTGGGTTCCCTTCTCCATCTGTCTCTGTCCCATACCTTTCCGTCTTTACCCAGAGCGCACTGCCTGTTATGTAACGCACCAGTCCAGAGCACAAGGAGGAGACACGATTCAGATGACACGTAGCAAACATGTCCACAGATACGTGGGATTGTTGATGAATCCACTCCGCTTACTCGCCTTTGTTTCCGCGGCCGTCTGTGCCTCGCTGTTACACAAAAGCGCCGGCTTCGTTGCACCTCTTTTGTTTTTTTTCGCTCCCCGCCTGTCTGCCCGCACCGTCCACCAGCAGCTCCATCAGCTGCAAGGCTCTGGGCGAATCTAATTACGGCCCCGCAACTAGTCTCATTCGAGTGCCAAGGGGAGGCGATATCTCTCGGAGCTCCAGCAGCCGTGACGTCAGATCAGGTGGTGACCTTGATGGAAGAACATTGCTCCGTATGTCTTTGTCACAGGAGGCGATTCCTTGATATGGACGAGGGGAGGTGAGGGGTGTGGGAGAGTTATCGTAAAGGAAAAAAGCTGTTTGTCGTGTTTGTCTCAAATTTTCAGTCATGGCTCTTTTAGATTGTGTCATAGCTGAGGAGGGGCCGGGTGGGTGATGACGCAGCATCGAGCCCCCCCCACCCACCCACCTATCCACCAACCTCCCCCCACCTCACTGCCAACTGGCTGGAGCAGGTCCGGGCCACGCTGAGCCGAGCTGGGGCAGGTCGAGCGTCATCTTACAAGGCCGAAGAAACAGATCATCTTCGGGGGGGATAGGAAGGAGAGATAAATTAAGAAGGAGAGAGAAAGAGAGAGGATGTGAGGACAGGAATGAAATGTGCGCGAGAGCGAGGATGCATGAGTGCCGCTCGGCTCATTAAAATGTCTCTCAGACCTGAAGGAAAAATCAAGCCATTACAGACGTCCCACACAGATTATTGGAAATCTCAGATCAGACCTTACTGAGAAAAAAAATGCTTTTCTCCACTGTGCGAGAGCGTCGAGGGCATTGGCAACATCCTCTTTTATGTGGGAAAAAGATTCATGTTTAACACTCACGGCGGTGATAGCTGGTAGTGTGATACAATGTACATCAGATCTTAAGGAACAACCAAATAATGCAAACCCTTAAATGTTGGAGATACGGTGAGGCTCTGAAGCTGAGCTCCTTCACTGGTTGTATCAGTGTGTGTGAATGTGAAGCTTTCTGGCTAAAAGCGCCATAAAATACACTCCATTTACCATTAACCACTGGGGTTTAGAGGAAAGCCTGTGTGGATGCAGCTGCTGCAGCGCTGCCTGATGGCTGGAGCTGCTGTGCCGAAGATGCTCGCTTTTTCTCTGTCTCCCCATCCCCCCCCGCCTCTCCCATCCTCCTCCTCCTCTTTGCCGTCTTCTGCCCAGCTCCCTCGCTCTGGCTCCCTCCACCCTGCTTCTCCTCAGCCTGCTGCTGCCTGCCTGCTTTGCTCGCCCTCCATCTCCCCCGTTCTGTGCCTCTCCTCTTCTCTCCTCTCTGCTCTGCTCGGGATTATGAAATTTTCAGTAGCTTTGCAGCAGTTTAGTCATGCGTTAGAGGAAAAAGACTATACATATACAGCAGTCATGTATGTATGACAAACTGGTTGATGCGCATGTGCCGGCACATGTGTTGCCGCACGCAATGCTTGATGTCGTATTTAGCATCAAATGCCATCTTGTTGGCAAATGGGATGTATACAAGTGTGTAAATATGGCAGACCCTCCTATTTCTCACTGAATGTTTAGACTATATTTGTGTTAGTATGAGCATGCTGCTATAGTACTAACAGTGGAGTACTATTACTTCATCTGCACTGGCTTCATCTGAGTTGTCTGTTGATTTCAGTCAAATTAATGTCACAGGGTCACATGACAGAACTGAATCACCCTGCGGGCAGAGAGAGACGTCATTTGAGTCCCGTGCTCTTCCTTAAGATGTTTGCTATCTTGACATCAGCATCTCAGACACTCACCTCATTTCTGCTAGAGGTGCACAGATTACACCCCTCCTCTCCCCTCCACTCTCCTCCCCTCCTGTCCCTCCTCCTCCCCCCTGGCTCCGCGGTCTTCAGCCACCAGAGCTGAGTCGCCGGCCCTGCAGGGTCTGATGTAGTGAGGGGTTCCTTGTTAAAAGCACAAGGGCGTATCACTTGTGCAAGTGCACAGAGTTCCATTAAACTTTCATGCAAATCGCCATCTTTTATTTAAACAATTATGAGGTTATCCACAGGAAGAGGCTTGCCATCTCCTTCCAATTTCACTTGTTTCCAAAGCCACCCACTTCAAGACACAGCTGATGTCAGTTGAACATGTGCACTGGATGTCCATGCACGCACGCATGCACACACACATGCACGCACGCACACACACACACACACTGGGCGTCTCCCGTGGAAAATTGAAAACGGATAGCTAAATGGCTAGGACAACATACAGACATAAGAAAACATCCTGACAAGTGTTTTTACTGTGTGTTACTGTGAAGTTGATTTAGTTATTTGAATTTATGCAACGGAAAATTCCCTCTGTTTCACGTTTTGTTTAATGATTAGTCTTCTAGATCAATTTATTTTGTAATGATTTCTTAATTGAGTGCTTATGCTGTGAAGCAAGATGTGCACTTTTCTGTGATTGTTAATTGATTATTTCTGTCTCTCTGTCTGTCTCTCTCTTTTCTTCTCTCCACAGACATTTATAGTGGTAAATAGGGGGAAGACAATCTTCCGTTTTAGTGCCACACCTGCCTTGTACTTCATAAGTCCTTTTAATCTACTTAGGCGAATAGCTATTAAAATTTTGATACATTCATATCCTTTCAAATGGTGTCTCAGCTGGTGTAGAGACAAAAAGGCTTCCTGTTCACATGTATTATTCATGATGATATGTCCTGTCATTTGTACTGTGGTGGATGTCTTATATGTTGGATGTCTCATGTTTTTTAGTACAGAAAATAATACAGACTGACACTCAAGTTGGGAGACACCCCCTAAAATAATCCTATATGATGATTATGGATAGCCAGATTATAGATTACATCAGATAAAAGTATTATATCTTCTAATGGGGGCCATAATGCACAAAGCCATCTTATCATTGTAAAGAAGCAAAATGTTTAACTGGTGGACAGCAGCCACTTTCTTTTCAATCTTCAAAGTACAAATCTTCTCTATCTTTGTTATTTCGGCATTACTGGAAAGAATCCAGCTACATAGACACTGATTTTGTATCAGTAAATGAAAGAGTATAATGCTTTTAATCGGATTTTGTCCACATGAGAGCTAAGAGCTTCCTGCTGCAGCTGAAGACAACGATGAGAGCAATGAGAATCATTCACACGATTATAGCTGTATGTGGATTGACTTAAAAACCCTTCTTTTTAACTGTTAACTAACTATCCTGCTGTGATAATTCTGTGTCGTGCCATCTGTTTGTTGTCTTTGGAAATATTGTTGTGTTAAGAAAATGTTAAATGTTTGTTTGAGAGCACCTTAGGTCACTGCTGGTAACTACAAGGATACCTTAATACAATAACAAATCCTGCTGCTTTTTTGGGGATATAAATATCCTGTGTGCTCAGTGTGCAGCCACAGTGTGTTTGACTCAAGACCAAATCCACCCCTAATGACCATTTAGAAATTACTGCAAAAATGTAAATATAATGAATGATAAATACTGAACAGGGACAAAATAATAGATAGTTTTAATGAGGAGAGGATTATTATAATAGTACTTTAATACACATCATTGGGTGCTCGCAGTCTGACTTTTCCTTGTTTGCAGATACGCAAATAATGACAGTAACAGCTCTGGTCATGCTGTTAAGAGTGAAGTGCTGTATTTCCACTAAATATATAGGATTTGAATATTTCATGGTGAAGTAATGGCCGTGGTGCTAGTGGGCACCGACATAGCCACCTCCAGTTAAGTGCAATGAGAAGATTTTACAATGTTAACCCTTTACATGGCTGTGAAAGTTTCCTGGACCATGAAAATCACATAATGTGCATATATGTAGTGTAGTGTCTGCAGATAAGGATTTGTTTCTTTGCTGTGTTTTGCACTTAAACTGAGCTTTGTGATGCTTGTGATTGTCTCAAATATCTGCATTTTCCTTAACCTCCCTTCCTTCACTCTTTTCAGCATGATCATTATGTGTACTATTTTGACCAACTGTATATTCATGACCTTTAGTGATCCCCCCGAGTGGTCAAAACAAGTGGAGTAAGTACTTGTTCAGTATATTCACTCAGTATGCATGTTTTCAGTCAGTATATGATTTCTTTTTTTGAATTTGAGGCACCGTCCCAGTAAGTGTTTTGCATTGCTTTTATTTCATCTGTTGCACATAACTACAATTATGTGTTTAATTTGGAATATTTTAATTTATCTCATACCTTTGTTTGGAATTGAAAAAAGAGAGGCAACCAGAGAAATTGCCTAGAACCAATAATGTGCAAGAGATGAAATACAGATGATTTGTGCCTTTGAGGCCAGAGAAATCTACACGACTGACTGATTTTTAGACATTATTGCTTCCCAGAGACTGAGTCAGATACTCACAGTTTGTCCAGCTATTAGTTTATATTTGCACAATGATTTGCAAAAACTGGAGCTAGCCAACGTTTTAGAAGCAGTAATTTTAAGTTATTCTATTTTATCTCCCATGGCTGGAATTGGTCTCCATCCAAAATGCCAATAGTTTTATGATTATTTTGTGAATTTGCCCTATTGGAAAATTTTGGAGCTTGGTTTTGTTAAGTGTTCTACATGTAAAGACAATAATTATTATTGCTCTACTCTGTTTGCTTCAAAAGACACAGAGAGCAGACTCTCACATGCTTGTGTGCTTTGATCCAGTGTGGTGAACTGATTCTGTCACGCGTTCTGTCTTTCAGGTACACGTTCACAGGAATTTATACATTTGAGTCTCTTGTAAAAATCACGGCGCGAGGATTCTGTATAGACGGGTTTACGTTCCTTAGAGATCCATGGAACTGGCTGGATTTCATGGTCATTTCGATGGCGTAAGTATTTTTCCTTGTGAGTGTCTGTGTGTCTCTGGATGATGAAGTGAACTCATAGACACAAATATTGCCATTGTTTTGTGAGAAGGGGATTGAAGACAGTGCTGCCGTGTTTCTCTCTTTCTCTCTATCTTCTTCCTCTCTGATAAGCCATTGTCTGCGTTTCCTCCATTGATCTGAGACCTCTTTGGCATTTCTATTGGAATTGAAGGTTTCCATCCGACACTCTGCGGACAAAAAAAACTCCACACTTCAGACCCAGTCATCAGATTTATCTTCCTTTGGTCATTCATTTCTCCATTCTCCTCTCATTTTCTCTCCCTTAATCTCTTTCAACATCTAGGTCTAAGGCCCAGTATCCCCCATCAACCATATGTAACCCATGATTTCATAACATATCATATCATATCATATCATATCACATCATATCATATCATATCATATCATATCATATCAACCATCTCCATATGAGGGAATAGACTTGATCTTCTCACCTCATATCTGCATGTAAATAACGTGCTGTTGTAACTGTGGTTTGATTCTGCAGGTATATAACAGAGTTTGTAAACCTAGGCAATGTCTCAGCTCTGCGCACGTTCAGAGTGTTGAGGGCATTGAAAACTATTTCTGTAATTCCAGGTAAGACAGGATGGGGCGGGGGATGGCGGGGCGGGGTCGGTGTTAGGTGTGCGTGTCTTTCTTTCCTTTTACCTTCCACCCTTCTCCTCAGTGGACAGGCTCTGTGAGTGGCGTCGTCTCCTCCTGGTTCGGTGGTGTTGTGCTCTTGGCGTGTGTGGTTTTTGTCATCGTGTTTGTTCTGTGTGTGATCCTTCCCCTATTTCAGATATGTAACAGAGTTTGTGGACCTGGGCAATGTATCTGCGCTGAGAACATTCAGAGTTCTCCGAGCATTGAAAACTATCTCTGTCATTCCAGGTGAGATTCAGTTTAAACACTAAGGCTGATCCTCTCACCCTTTCTTTTTTACTCACTACTATGATTACGATTATGATTTAAGCAACAACAAAAATTGGAGACAGCCATTTTTTGATTTATTTTTCCTCCAAAATTATCAAAAATGGTACTAATACATTTTTGATAGGCTTTGCAGTCTCCTCTAGGGCCCTCCAACATGTCTGCACTCTCTTTTGCCCCAACAGCACTCTCATTATGAGGCTGGTTTTCAAGGCAGCTGTATTGACTGTAGAAAGAGCTCAAACCCATAACTCTCACTGGCTTTTAGAATACGGAATGAGCAGATGCCCCACAAAAGAAAATTCTTGATGGAATATGTTTATGTAAGGACAACAATCAGGTGATTCTACATGATATTAATTGGAGAGGATTCCATGTATTTGGGATCAAATTTTAACTCTTACGTTAGCGCTCCTATTAGAAATATCGTAGCTCTTCGAGAGATCCCACAAAATACACCTATTACTTATGTATGAAGACTGCCAAGCCTAGTTTGTGAACATATCTCTTATGCTGCATGATGCTTTTCAGTCACTTGCTTTTACAATATTAACCTACTAAGAGCTTGGCTGACAAATGGCGTTGAAAGTTTGATTTGCCCTCTTTTGTTTTTTTTTGTTTGATTAATCTCTTCTTTTTTATGACCTACTTGAATGATATACCACACAGACAAAAAACAAGAAATGGTGTGTTCACATTGTGGAGGTTGGGGACGCAGATGGGTGAATGACCTATTGACCTTCCTGAGTGACACTGACCACACATCCATCTATCTATTGATAGAGGATGTTGAACAGATGTCGTGCTTCCTGTGGATGGCTTTTTTCAAACCATGCCTTCATTTGAAAATCCCCAAAAAGCAAAGTGCAAACAAAATGGATGATTATTCATTTAAACTGTATTGAAAGGAATGTGTTTGACATTTGCAGAAATATGAACATACCAGTGGAGAGTTAGATGTGAAGTTAGATATCCCTGAATGAGGCTGCTGTGAGCAGTGGGTTGGCTTTGCTCAATCCAAAGACTGGAATCAGGTGCCAAGAGCTACGCCGACTCCAATCCAGTGCACAAAATCAGATGTTCAGCCGCGACAGATTATCTCCAGTCACTGTGTTAAGCTCCACCAACCGGCTGCTGGCTGAAGCCTTATATTCAATGGACAGACCTGAGGGAGGATTCTCATTTAACTCTCCCCCAAAAAGACACCAAGCCTATTTTTCAAAATGTCAAATGATTCCTTTAACAATAATTCAACAAGGCCTTTAACAATGGAGTGGTGTACAAGTCTTTTATAGCATAGTCTGAGTCTAGCTAACAATATCTCAAGTGCAATGAAGGGCATGATTTCAGATGAACATAAAAGTTATATTAATATTATGCCCATGTACAATAGCATATGTTCTTGTGTTTGCTCCATGGAATATGCCCATGTAGCTTTAGATGAGATCAGTTGTTTTGATTGAAATAAGAATAATTCTCATCTCTGCCAAACCAATGGAACTTTTGTTAGTAATACCTGAGACTTTAAGTTAGATGACATTTTTTGAGAAGATACAGCAAGATTGTAAGGCTCAGTGGACTTAGAAGGGGGTGTGCGCCATCCTGCTTCCATATCTGAGTTCCTTGTGGGACGGTGTGAATGCTGCCGGAGGGTACCTGTTTGGAAGGTAAACAGATTTTATCTTTAGACTATGGATGAGACAGACTGCAGGGTCGCAGTATGGGGAGTCAGTGCTTTCCTAACGACACCTTATACAAGACAGTTCAAGAAAGTGCCCCACGCTGGCACTGGCATTGAATTGCTCCTGTTCAGCCTTGGAGTTTAAATGACCTGCATGCAGTTTCCAGCCCCCCTGCCTGTGCCTCTGTCCCTCTCATGGCCCCTTGTTGTGCTGCTGTGCTCTCTTTCTTATGGATTTCCTCTCACTTTTCTGCAGTCTTCCCCCTCTGTTTTACATCCTCCGTCATTGGCAAGGAAACGCAAATCCAAAATTGTTTTTCTTTGATAAAGGATGACAACGAGTGGGAAGGCTCTTAAATATTTCTTGTTTGTTTTGTTTCTAGAGATGTTATATATGTTGGGTTTGTCCAAAATGTATTACTACCTACATCTGAAAATTTTAACTTAAGAGTTTTCATTCGTATTAATGATCACCCACATTGGGCCACTTTTAGTTTTACAATAATAATTAACTGATTCCATTCCTTTAACAACTTTAGTCGCATATGACAATATTCAATATATCTTCAGTCAAAACTGGATATTTCCTAGTCATACACAAAGTCTATAAGTTGATTATCTCATTATGATTATTAGCCACAATAGAACATTCCCATTATAAACAGACTCCCCAATGATGCATAATTTGGGCAACAGCAGCTCCTGCATCACCTGCATCATTTGTGTTGGTGTGTGCGTGGCTATCCTCCAGGCCTGAAGACCATCGTTGGTGCCCTGATCCAGTCAGTGAAGAAGCTGTCGGATGTGATGATCCTGACTGTCTTTTGCCTCAGTGTTTTTGCCCTCATCGGTCTCCAGCTCTTCATGGGTAACCTGCGCCACAAGTGTGTGGTCTGGCCTGTCAACATCACAGACAGCTACCTGTCCAATGGCAGCAGGGGCTTCGACTGGAATGAGTACATCATGAACGACAGTGAGTAGAGGCGAGGCTTTGCCAGTGGTGAGCTGGCAGCCCTCTAGGGGTATGAGTCAGCCCATATGCTGGAACAAGAAAACAATATGTCATTTTGGCACCGGAGAGACAAAAGGAATTGATTTGAAATGAACTGTGCAGAATTCAAAATGTATGGACAAACCAAACTCGTAGGTTGTCCCGAATGGATTGATAGAGTAAACAACATATGCTGCTGCATAATGCAAATGAAATGACTCGTTATGGCTGTTTTTTCTACAGCAAATTTCTACTTCCTGCCTGGCCAGGCAGATGCCCTTCTCTGTGGAAATAGCTCTGACTCTGGGTGAGCTGCTCTTCTTGCATCCCTCCTGCTCATACCTGCCTCTGACTGCCTTAAATCAGATTAGATTATGAGTAAATAGGGTTGAGTCACTCTCAGGTCTCTCTCTCTCTCTCTCTCTCTCTCTTCACCCCTCAGCCGCTGCCCGGAGGGCTACACATGTATGAAAGCTGGGAGGAATCCAAACTATGGCTATACCAGCTTTGACAGCTTCGGCTGGGCCTTCCTGGCTCTCTTCCGACTCATGACACAGGACTTCTGGGAAAACCTCTACATGCTGGTAAACCTGATGTGTTAATAATTTTGAAGGAGTCTCCTACAACATATATCAAGAATAGGCGAAGCACAACACAAGCGTACCCTGAGAAGCAATATTTGTAGAGATGTGTCTCAAAATCTCATATTTTGCCCAATCTTCCAATGATGAAAAAATGCTTTGCTCAGGTTTATACCTACATCCCTGGGCCAACTGAAGATTTCGTGAAAATCAAATGATAAACTGCAATGCATATTCCAGTTAACCTGCAGTGACTCAAACCAAACCAATATTTGGATATTTAATCCCACAATGATTAGAGATATAAATTTAAAGTAGATAAGATGAAAACAACCTGGTTTACAAGGAAAATCATTCTGAAGCTGTGTTATTCCCTCAGCTCCTATCTGGCCATGTCCAGTATACAAGTTCTGTGTAAAAAATAGATCATCTAAGACAGAAAATTGTGGATCATTCCTCATGTTTACCTCTTTCATCTTGTCTTATATTATCTAATTTTGTTATCTTACTGGTATCCCATGACGAGGTCACTGTCTGTCTGTCTGTCTGTCTGTCTGTCTGTCTGTCTGTCTGTCTACAAAGTTTTTCCCTGAAATGGTTGAGAAATGCTCCTGCCTCCACACACGGAGGCCGAGTGAAAGGAGGCATGTATAAAATATTAACAGCTCAGGATTACAGTGTGGCCAATGAGGGAGATGAGACCTGATGGGAGCATCCCTGCTCATATTGCTATTTTTGTTCCTTTGAAAATTCAGCTCACAACTACAGACTCTCACTGCTGTGTTGCTTAGTGTCTTTGGAATAGTGATTATGCAGCCATCTTAGTTCTGGCGTTTCTTTGCTCATCTTGGTTTCCAGTATGGCTGCCTTGTTTGAATACGCACAATGCTTAGTAGAGCAGAAAAAAAGAAACGATTTTCACTCAGTTTTTATTCCTATATTATTGAATTTCAATTCTGATTCCAGAAAGTTTCCTTTATTCATAAATCAAAATAACTTACATTTACATCAGTTACATCAATTTACATCAAAGTGATTGTAACCATCAGATACAATTAATTTGTAAAAAAACAGCTTTTTTCTTCAGATGTGCCCCAACAGATTTTCTCAATTTATATTTCCATTGGGGACAGCATCCCAATTGTGGAGCTAAGCACAGCATGATGGTGGTCAAACCACATATAGATGAACTAAAAGTATCTGTTGATTTTTTAATCCATGGTTGCCAAGTAATCCATCCCATTTCCACCCTTAAACAGCCGTGGATTTTGGATAAACAGAAACATGAACAAATCAAGGTTTTGAAGTCTGATGTCTCTCTTTTTTTGTCTTCCCACCTGAATACAACAGACCCTGAGGGCGGCAGGGAAAACCTACATGATTTTCTTTGTGTTGGTGATCTTTGTGGGTTCTTTCTACTTGGTAAATCTGATCCTGGCTGTGGTGGCCATGGCCTATGAGGAGCAGAACCAGGCCACTATGGAAGAGGCCCTGCAGAAAGAGGAGGAATTCAAGGCCATGCTGGAGCAACTCAAGAGGCAGCAAGAAGATGCCCAGGTGAGTCCTTTAAACCATGGTAGTGCCTCCTCACCCCTCCCCCCCATATGGTCATTATCTGGACTTAATCCATGTTTTGCTCCTCCCCAGACTGCAGCTATGGCAACCTCTGCGGGCACAGTGTCAGAGGATGCAGTAGAAGATGATGGAGGGGGGCGCCTGTCATGCAGCTCCTCAGAGATGTCGAAGCTCAGCTCCAAGAGTGCCAAAGAACGGCGCAACCGAAAGAAAAAGTGGCGGCAGAAAGAGCAGGAAAAGGAGAAAGGCGATACTGAGAAGTTTGTCAAGTCAGAGTCGGATGATGGCAGCAAGAGAAGTCGGTTCCGCTTTCCCGATAATCGCCTGGGTCGAAAGTCTTCCATAATGAACCAGGTGAGGGAAAACCGAGAACGACTTTACAGCCAAGTTATCCATTATTCATCACAGCAATCATTGGTAACATTTTACTCCAGAAAATATTGAATTAAATCAAATATTGTGACTAAAAGTTTTCAGAGATATTCTCAGGCAAAAAAGTATGTACTTTGACAAGGTAGTTGTACTCATACAGAAGAAATAGCATATAAAATGAAAAATAATATAAAAAGAGAGCTATGGTTGGTATAATTCACACCTGCAGAAGCAGCACTTTTCAGTTTGCTATTTTATATGAGAAATTGAGAATGTTTTTCCAATGTGGCCTCAATCACATACAGGGGCGCATGTAGTAGCCAGAGATATAGAAGCACATGTCCAGGTCCTGAATTATTCACTGTGATAACATGAATGTTTCAGAGGTAGAAATCCTGCAGCTTAGTGGAGGCCTCACTCAGGCACATATATTCTGTTTTAAAGTGTTGGATTTTGTCAAACGACATAACATGGCCAGTTGGCTTTATGTAATGTAGTGTGCACATTTCATTCAACTGGATTTGTGTCAAACTATGAGATTTCTGCTGGCACATTTTGCGAGCCGCTCAAAAAAAATAGCCTGATCAATACTATAGCAGCAGCCCAGATGAGTCATGACTCATGCTCTGCTCTATATTGTTTCTGTTGCTTGTAATTCTGTCCTGAAAGTGTGACCTTGATAGTGTCAGATATCTCTGACCCAATTCTGCTATTCGCTCAAGTTTATCAAGTCACATGATTGCTCTGACAGAACATGTATCCTCTGGGAGACACACCCTGGTGGCATTAAATTTCCCGAACCCCACAGATATTGCCTTTCATCCCATCCCGGAGATCTAATGATAAACTACATAAGAATGATGGTGCAATCAATTGTAATTCACAAACACTCCAAGAGCCCAAGCTACATTAATCACACAACCCCTCCCTTACCTCTTACCCTCTAGTCACTCCTCAGCATACCCGGCTCGCCCTTCCTGTCCCGCCACAACAGCAAGAGCAGCATCTTCAGTTTCAAGGGCCGCGGTAAGGACGTGGGTTCAGAGAACGAATTTGCAGATGATGAGCACAGCACGGTGGAGGAGTGTGAGGAGCGCCGGGGCTCCCTGTTCAGCCCCTATCGACGGAGCAGTTACAGCGGATACCACGGGAAGAGGAACAGCACGGTGGATTGCAACGGCGTGGTGTCCCTCATTGGCCCTGGGCCCGGTGGACGCCTTCTGCCTGAGGTGAAAATAGATAAGGCAGCTACTGACGACAGTGTAAGGAAGTCTATGAGTAGACCTGTCTAGGCATGGCCCCCCTCGTCCGTTCTTTCTTTCTGGCTCTCTATCCCCTACTCTGTCATCTTTGCAAGTCCGTATGTATCTCTTGGCTAAGCGCTCGCACCTACCCTCCCCCAGCCCCTGCAGTGTATGCTGCCCTCCGATAGTAGGCAAAGGATGGAGAAATAATTCAATTTCATAGTGACTATACTATAGCCAACGCTACTTTGGATAGGTCAGTGAAACTAGGTCTATCAGTGACTTCCAGGCAATTTTGTTGTTTGATTCATTAAGATGAATGTCATTGTTTTCAATCTGTTCCTAACAAATCATTTACTCATACATACACAACAGTATTCTACATAAACTAATCAGACAGAGTTGATTCTATTACTCAATTCCCCTGTGAGCCATTAGATTGTGGCACAAATTTTAAAGCCTGATGAAAAAGTAATGCACAGCGTCATGTGTGGGATTTCATCAAGCTCCTATTTTAATGTACTTAAGCCATAAAAAACACATATTTTTGTTGACTGTTTAACAAACAACATATAATGATGAGTTCACATGCTCCAGTTTGTTGATGTGTTCCTCCTCCAGGCATCCAGGTCCTCTGCTAGCCTGTGTGGGTAGATCTAGAGTAGGAGGCAGAGGAGACTGGGGAGACCAGCACGTTAGAGCCACAGACATTTTTATCTGCCTCCCTACAACACAGATAATAATCTCAAAGCAGAGAGGCACATACCATCCTATTAGGCTTTAATAATAGAATTTAAGAAACAAAGGAGGGCTGCTGTCCCTGTCTGTCTTGACCTCTCTCTGTTTTCCAAACTCTCCCTGATTAACATTAGTGAATTAGTTGTGTTTCCCAATAATTAGCATGGTAGATTTAGACCCCTAAATGAGAATAAAGCATGACATAGGCAAGTAGAACAATCGCTATGGTGTCTGTAATTTCCTCTCCTTCTCTTTGACTTGGAGCATGCTCATGCATGAGAACTGGATGGATCTGAACTACCTGCCTCCATATGATCTCTTTACAATGCTCTTGACTTGATGGTTGCAATATAAGTTGTATGGTTTCAAAGTAGGAAGATAAAGTAGAAACAAATTGCCAGTGACTCAAAATGGCTAGATTTGGGAGACATTTGTTTAAAAAAATAAATAAATAAGTGTAAATTGTAACCTAATGATTATATTGCAATGGCAGCAAAGCCTCCATTATTGCATGACAGGACTGAAAATGCATTCATGTAGAAGCAGTTTTCTGTGCACAATATCTCACAATCCATGTATTATTTAATTGGGATGAGCTAATTACATTCAAACACAATTAGGTCAAGTAGCCCTAGACCACTGCTCCCACTTTGGCTGAGACCTGCATGCGTTTACAGCACATAAACATCTTCCTTGAAACCAGCATTGAGATAGAAAAGAATAAAACATGCGGCCAGCCCCCCCCCCCCATACACACATACACACACACCCAAAATATCTGAACCTCAACTACTTTTTCCTGCCAATGCTGTTGTGCACTTCCCTCCGCCGGCCACCGGTGGTGATATGGGATGGTGTTCATGTCCTCTCCATGGGTGCTTGATTCTTCCTCTCCTCCTGACAGCCAACTACTGAGGTTGAGGTGAAGAAGAAGCTGTCGGGCTCCCTGATGGTGTCTGTGGACCAGCTCAATACCTCCTTTGGGCGGAAAGAGCGGGCCAACAGTGTCATGAGCGTCATTACCAACACACTAGTGGAGGGTACTGCCACTTTAACCCAGCTATTTAACCTGCTCTCTCATTATTCCTTTAACTAGGGCTGCTCTCATTGGTTGATTAGTTTGACATGAATTTCCTGCTTATCTGCTTTGCATATCCAGCAATACCAGATACATACAATGCATACAATTTTTTCCTATTATTTCATACCATTGCATGCAGTATGCTCAAGCACGCAAGTATGTTTGGTTTTGAATTTGTGATCCGCGCTATGTCTTCAGAACTGGAGGAGTCTCAGCGCAAGTGTCCGCCATGCTGGTATAAGTTTTCTAACACATTCCTGATCTGGGAGTGTAGCCCCAAGTGGCTGAAGATCAAGGAAATAGTCAACCTGATAGTCATGGATCCCTTCGTTGACTTAGCCATCACCATCTGTATCGTCCTCAACACCCTCTTCATGGCCATGGAGCACTACCCCATGACCCCTGACTTTGAAGATATGCTGTCTGTTGGCAATCTCGTAAGTGGTCCCTACTTTATTATGCATTTATTTTTTTCCGTGTTTATTCCTCATTTCTTCACATATGTGCATTTGTCCTCCCTTGTCTTATCCGTGCCTCCCTCTTCCTGTGTCGCTGCTCGTGTGGAGGGGAGCTACCTTGTGTGTTTGCTTTCAGAGGGATAAACGTGCCTCTCTGCTATCTGGCTGACTGTTGGGAAGTCGTCATTCATATTTCATGGAAGATGATCTGCCTTAAAATGTTGCCTGGATCATGGAATTATCAACCCGGCCTTTTCATTCCTTATAATTTAGAGGAAACTATGTCAACCCAACCTGTCAACCAAAATGGTGTCAGTGACATAGTTTACAGAGTCTAATGTCTCTTTGATATAATTATGAAATAATTAAGAACTAACATTGAAGTGTAATTGTTTTCTTTTTTCGCCAGGCAGGTTCATTATTTTGAATATTTTGTTTAATACTATATTCATTTGTATTTACAAGGACAGAAACTTCAAATTATTTTCTTCAAGTTTTTTCTTGATTTCTTCAAGGTTCACCCAATGTAGGCATCGCCATCTTATTTATGTACAACTAAATAAGTATCAAATGTTATTTACCATTTTGGATACAGAATAAATTACCAGTAATGGACAGTGGGTGGTACAGATAGAAATCTTTAGGTCACCTTGATGCAATATGAGTCATTTTCTTCAACACCCACGCCCACACACATTTGCATTTATTAATTAATTGGCTTCTATGCTGAAGGATAACCCCCTGTAATTTCTTAGAGCTGTTAAGAGACCACAAAAGTGCCATTTCATCCACGCTGATTACAGAGCAGCAGCTGGAACCCAACCCCCCCCCCCCCGAAACACACACACAGACACAAATAATTTCTGGTGCAAGACCGGAACGTGCAGTCAGGAAAGTGTAGACATTTATTCATGTTTGTTTTATTAATTTATTAATAAAACAAAATATGGAATTACAACATCATGGGAAATTGATTGATTTATTTTAAAGAATGTCATGACTGTGTTTGGTTGAAACCGTGCTTTTAGACAGTCAAGGGATGTGCGCACATATTCAAATTGTAACACCTCTAATTTGCATTTCATTCGGAGGGGATATTACATAATAATCTGTTGCTACTCATTATGCCATACAATTGTTACCTCTCCTGAGTCAAGTCAATTTATTTTGCCATCTGATTTGTTGACCAGGTATTCACGGGAATCTTTGCGGGTGAGATGCTCTTCAAACTGGTGGCCATGGATCCATATTACTACTTCCAAGAAGCTTGGAACTGTTTCGACGGCTTCATTGTGACACTGAGTTTAGTGGAGTTGGCGCTGGCTGATGTGGAGGGCCTGTCTGTGCTGCGGTCATTCCGATTGGTAAATTGGCTTTTTCAATAATCACATTTTCTTCACTCAAAGTTTGAATTTGATTGTGTTGTGGAAATGCTTAAGCATTTTCACTGAATTATGTTTTTCTCTTTCTCCTCCTCTCACTCCAGCTGAGAGTGTTTAAGCTAGCCAAGTCATGGCCTACCCTCAACATGCTGATCAAGATCATTGGTAACTCGGTGGGAGCCTTGGGAAATTTGACTCTAGTTTTGGCCATCATCGTATTCATCTTTGCCGTGGTGGGCATGCAGCTGTTTGGCAAGAGCTACAAAGACTGTGTGTGTAAGATCGCTGCTGATTGTGAGCTGCCACGCTGGCACATGAACGACTTCTTCCATTCCTTCCTGATCGTCTTCCGGGTGCTGTGTGGCGAGTGGATAGAGACCATGTGGGACTGCATGGAGGTGGCCGGCCAAGCCATGTGTCTCATCGTCTTTATGATGGTCATGGTCATCGGAAACCTGGTGGTGAGTGTTTGCAGATCATGTGGTCAGAGAATGCAAAAACAATTGAAAACACAATAACTGATTTATTATTCTACCTCCAAAGGTTTTGAACTTGTTCCTTGCCTTGCTGCTGAGCTCATTCAGTGCCGACAACTTGGCTGCGACAGATGACGACGGCGAGCCCAACAACCTGCAGATTTCAGTAATGCGAATTAAGAAAGGCATCGCATGGATAAAAGTGAAGATGCGGGTAGTGGTAGCCAGTCTGCTGAGGAAACCACCAATGGAAGATGAGCAGAAACCGTTGGATGACATGTATGACAAGAAGCTGAACTGCATCGCTAATCACACTGGGGTGGACATCAACCGTGACCTGGACTATGCCAAGAACGGTAATGGCACTACCAGTGGCATTGGCAGCAGTGTTGGCAAGTACATGATCGATGAAGAACACATGTCGTTCATCCACAACCCAAATCTTACCGTCTGTGTGCCCATCGCCGTTGGAGAATCTGACTTTGAGAACCTCAACACAGAGGACTTCAGCAGCGAGTCGGAAAATGAGAACAGTAAAGAGGTCAGTGACAGTGAGATACATGTAATTCCTTTATCCACAAAAGACAAATAACAGACTGGCATCTGCAGCCGGCAATTTCCTCTCATAGGACTTTAATGCCATGGGTGTGGCTGGCTCGTCTCCACTGCCAGACAGTAATATAGGTCCATTACTCAATAGAGTAATCTAGACAGGCCGAGCAGGCAGGGAATGTGAATGAAATGGATATCTGATGACGTATGTCTCAGTAAGAAACACATTTATAAGATTTGATATTCTATTTCCGTGTTGATATGGATGATATATGATGTTCAGGATTAGTGTCGATCTCAATGTGGAAAAAGCTTTTGGATTAGTCTTCCTTTTAGAGATTGAGCCCGCCCAATGTAGGAAATAATTTGATCTTTATATTTACTGGTAGGGGCCTTCAGCGATTTTTCCCTTGAATAGAAATTCAGTGGCTTTGTAGTGGAAAAACAGTATTTAATTGTTTGTGTTCGGTCTCGTGCTCTTTGCAGCTGGACGACACCAGTTCGTCAGAAGGTAGCACCATTGACATCAAACCAGATGTCGAGGAGGTGGTCGTGGTGGAGACGGTAGAGGAGTACATGGAGCCAGAGGCGTGCTGGACAGATGGTGAGAACATTGCTCCCGCTGCACCCATTACCTCCACCCCAGAGCACTGAGACTCCCATGGGCCAAGTGAAAATGATAGGGCTGCGTGGGGTGAAGGACAGTTTTATTATAAAGTCACTCACCCATGGAAGACATATATCATTCTGTCACAGACTGATATATGTATTCACACACACATATACATATATATGT